>DWJK01001901.1:0-15757 GCA_018248815.1 Croniades pieria auraria
AGCCACTTTGCGTATATCGTCACTCCACCTGGCTGGAGGGCGTCCCACGCTACGTTTGCCAAGTCGCGGTCTCCACTCCAGAACACGTCTACGCCAGCGGCTATCGGTTCTGCGACAGGTGTGACCAGCCCATTGCCACTTCAGCTTGCTAATCCTTTGGGCTATGTAGATAACTTTGGTTCTCTGTCGGATCGCCTCATTTCTCATTTCATTTCAATTGGTTCAATATATCAAATTGAACTGAATATTGATGTAGGTGAGCCCAAGGTTAAAGAATAATACAATTTTTCTACTGGAAAGAGACTTGCTATTAAAATTTTGTAATCAGTTATATACATATGATAAAAAAAATGTACAGGCTTAACTAACATACGTTTTTCAGGATGGCCCGACTTGTTTCAGACCTGTATGAGGTCCTTCCTCATGAGCTCCCGCCGGTTGCAGTCTCCGTCTCGACCTCCCTGCAAGCGGTGGGGGCTCATGAGGAAGGACCTCGTACAGGTCCGAAACTAGTTAGGCCATCCAGGAAAACGTATGTGAGTTAAGCTGGTAAATTTTTTTAATCATGTGTATAAATCCTCAGGAAACATTTAATAATAAAATAGTTATATACATGTTTCATTTATGTAATTTCTAAATTCATTTCACTACATTTTGGGAGAGTGTAATGGTAGTCTTTAGGGTGGTCACAAAATAGTTAAAGCATTCAAACATTAAATTGGCGATGACGCTTATTGGGGGAGGCCTATGACCAGCAGTGGACTGAGATAGGCTGATGATGATGACGATGACGATGATGAAATATTAAATTACTCTATAGATCTTTTCATGCTTATCAAATTATGTATTTTGGTAGAAATCAATTTCTAAAATATCTATTTTGCAAAATATTATTTATAGTTGTTTTTGTATTGATGTTACAGATATGTCAAATTTGGACTTGGAAGACGATGAAAACATATGTGGAGGGAATATCAAGAATTTAATATTTCCCAACTTGGAAGTTATAAATTATGAAAAAACAGTTAGCGCCAAATTCCTGTTAACATATGAAGATGCTAAAATGATGTTTATGATCTGCCAGGCTTGGATTGCCAAGGCTAAAAGCTATTACAGGCTAGACAGTTTAGCATCAGACTATATTGAATTAATACAAGACAGTTCTCAGTGTTACTCATATTTAGCATTTTTCGAAGAAGACGATGAAAGACGTGCAAAGATGCACAAACGACGGGTGGACATGCTGGAAGATCTGTTAAAGGAAATCAATCCTACCTACTACTTGCAGTATTGCAGACAGTTGTGGTATGAATTGGGCGAAGTATATTCAGACATACTGAACATAAAACTGGACAAGCTGAACAAAAGTACCGAAAAGCCGAATCCACAGTTGCTCAAAAAAATAAATCACTTATGCGAGAAAAGCATTCAAAATTATGAAAACTTCTTAGATTCAGTTAAGGATAAAAATGGGAAAATGCCTCTGAAACTTGAATTTGACCTAATACGGCCAGTCATAAGTGCTTATGCATTCATTGGTAGGAATAGTATGAAAAGGATATCCATTGATAAAGTGGCCCATCTTAGTCATGTGAGGATGAGTTTTAACTCATACCAAGCAGTTGTAGACATCTGTAAGAATGATGAGGATGCCGCAATGATGATGAAAGAGGAATTTAGTCTGTGTCATGAAATGGTCAAAATCCTGCCGATTAAAATAAAAAAGCTGGAAACTGATTTGCTTGACTAACATGTACTTTAGTTTGACATATGTATTTGCTTCTTTAGGTTCATGTAATTGGTGATAGACTAAAATAGTGTCAAACTAGTCAATGGGACTCTGTTGCTATTTATTTCAGAAATGAGTTGTATTAAAATATAGCCACAATATGTTATATATAGCCGTTGTTATTTATGACAAAATCAGTGAATAAAGATGAATGAGGTATATGCTTATTCCGAAAATAAAAAAAAAAGCTGATTTTTGTTATAGTCCATATTTTCAATAATTGTATGGTTATTTAGCACAACTGGGATCCTACCTAATCTTAAGTGTTGCCTACTTCACATTGTCATCAAATTGCAATAATCAACTAATAAATTGTATCTAATGTGTTTTTTTGTATATTACATACGAATGCTATGCCAGTATTAATGCCAGCTTGTGTGCTAACTCAGAAGTTTAGGTATTTATTGGAACCTGCAGTGTATCACAAATATAGTTCTTATTTATTCATTCTTCAGACACACCACAGATAATTTTGGCATTTCTTTGTGTATATCAGTAAATATATTATGGCATATTGTTTTACACCAGTGAATGGAAATATTTTTACGAAGCCGATCACAGTATAACTGTGTTTTATATGTAGTTCTGATTTATAATTTGAGTAATAATAATTATAATTTGACAAAATGTTTAAACATTCTCATTATATATAGTACACATACATATAGTACTCGACATTTGTATCCTGCTATGATGTTTATTGAGTTTTTTATGAAATAAAAATATTTGTTCAGCTTTTGTATTTTATTTATATGTATAATATTTAGCACAAACTATACAATTAACCAATAATATTTTAATATATGAACAGTGGTTACCCAAACACTTCTCATTGGGCATAGAAAAAAAAATTTACAACTAAAATAATTTCTGGCTTCTGTTGGTTAATCGTAAAAGTTGGAACATGATGTTAAAAACATTTTTTGGGAAAGATTTAAGAGTCAGAGATATCTCAAAACTATAAATAGTTATTATACTAATTCGCTTCTAGCTTCTAAGGAAACAAAACGTAATTACTTTAACCACAAGTAACGTTCTTTGAGTTTTGGATTTTTCTACGCTAAACAAATTTGTTTTATTTAATTAATTCAGCAACTTATAAAGTACCAAGGGCGTTACCAGCCCCAAGCTTAAAGGAAGGGGAAGGAGGGTGATGGCGTAAGAAACCACGTTTCTTCTATTTAGGAGAACTATGTAAATGTATACAGTTCCTGTATTGGGAATTACATACGGTGAAAGATAAAAAATTTCAGAATACATTAGTGTTTATTGGATTTGGCCATGGACTTACAGTTAGTGGAATTCAAACGAAACCTAAACATGTTTTTTGTAAATTTTATTTAATAAAAATAAACCATAGTTAATTATACCACTTTAATATCGTAATATTTTGTCACATAACAAATATAGCACCGAATTTTATATTGAAATATTACTTACAAAACGCAGCAAAACAATACACGAGTCTATGCAAAAAATAAGATAACGTTTTTGTGATCATTCATTATAATTAAATGAAATCACTCTAATAAGAAATAAATGTTCATTACATATTTAAAATCAAATTTTGAAATAATCTGAAGGCCTGCGCAGACGAGGGACTTTTCAGAGTCTGACAAGTCCGTGCAAAAGTAGCGGAATTTGCCATGAAATTAATGCCAACGTGTGGTTGGTTTGTCAATATTTAGTTCATTGAGGGACTTTTTATAAACGGGATTTTTAATCAATGGAACAAAGATATAATGTCGGATTGTCCCTCATCGGCACAGATGCTAAAATTAATACCTGTTTTATAAAACGCTAGAAAGTTTCCTTTCTAGATAAATATTTTAAAATAATTATATTGTTTCTTGTAGGCTTAAAAACCTGCCGTCATCAAATCAGCACAGTCATTATTGATAATTTTAATGTTTTAATTTTACATTTTTCAACAGTCTCAACTCCCAAAGTAACAGGCAACATTTATACAGGTTTCAATATTTAAAAGTATTTATCATAACTATATACGCTTTTAAAAATCGTAATACATGTTTTTATTTTGGCAAACACCATTCCAGTATAAAGAATCTAAATAACTACAATGCTAACTAAAACTTACCAATAAATATGTTTAAAATCACAAAGGCCACCAGAACATTTCGTTTTGAAATTACGGAGTAGCAGATAATCTATGAAAATCTTTGAATCTACCCTGCCATGGTCTCACTATATCTGTCGGAATGCTATTAACAAAGCTATTAAAATCACTATATAGGAGTATTACATAATAAATAAAAGAGGTATTTTATATATCTAATATAACAAACAACTAACAGCACTGACAATAATTTAAATCTAACTACAAACAACATGAAGATTATTTATGAGAGGAGACCCATATTCCAACAGTGGAATGTTAATGGGGCGATGATTATGATTATTATTTTATTTATGGACAAGTAATCAATGAATCTTTTGTTTACCACTTTTGGTGAACAGGCGGGAAATTCGGGATAAAATCCACCAAATCGAAACAAAAGCGATTATAACGACGCCAAGTAGAGTAGCAGTGACATCTAGCAGAGCGTACTGGTAAAAAGGCAGCTCTCTTGCTATCGAGTGCAGTTGTGCGGCTGGACCCCATCTGATGACTCTCTCTACTGAGTATACAGCTGTTTCCAGTGGCGTGGCTTGCCTGTCTTGCCAAATTTTGGAAAGACGACGCGCATTTAGTCGCATTCTGTAAAAAAATAATATACACAAATATTGGTACACTGTCATTTATGTTAAAACACGCCATGAAAATAACGTAATTCCTTTAATCAAGAACAACTTTATAAATGTCGCTATCAAACTGTTTCTAAAAGATTTCGTATGTTTTCTGCTAGAAACAATTCGGTATGGAAAATATGCTCTTTTATATGTTAGGTTTATTTATATAATCTAAATCTTATTATAATACATTATTCTGGAAAGAATATAAAACAATATTCCCAGATTCCCACATGTTTTATTTATTGAAAAAAATTAACTGAAAACGATTTGTATTTACAATTACTTGTATCTTGTTATAAAAAGTAGTGATAACCTAGTGGTTTAAAATGACGTACACAAAAGTACGTAAGTAGAAATTGTATGTACTTAGGTTAATAATTCTATAAGCTTCGGCAATTACATGTTTTTTTTTAATACCTAACATTTAATATTATGTCCACAACTATTTACAAGCTATGACCACGGTCACTTGCTTTCTCTAGCAAGCTATTTACCCGGTCATTTCTTTATAATGCAATGTACTTTACACTCTATATTGGCCATACATTAAGACAGATTAAGCTGAAGAATTATATAGATTCCAATGCAAGAAGCTACTTAAATAAAGTGCGTTGTTACTAGAACAATATCTTAATTTGTAATATTGCAGTTGCTCGACTTTCATATATCAACACATGCTAGCTTGTTGTCTAGCGAAAGATATGACACCACAATATTAGACTATAATTGGCAAACGGACAAAGGAATTTTAAATGTAACTGATTTATAATAATAGACATCGCACCTGTTGTCTACATGATAAGTTTAATAAATTCTATTACCTAATTAGACTGTTTGGATAAACATATACCAGACTTTGTTGCTATTATTTCCGGTTTTATTTTCTATAAAAACTGTTATATCAAGAAGGTATAATTTTTTATCGACCTAATAAATTTTGCATTTACAAAGTGTAGCATTAAATTCGATTGTTTATAGACAGCAATTGGATAGTCACAATTCAAGAACTATTAATGAATTAAGTCATCATAATTTTATAAAATGTTATAAAGGCCTAACTTACCTTATAGTCTGTAGTATTATCTATTTTGAATTTCTTACGCATATTCTTATTATTATAACGAAAATTAAATATTACTAATTGGGTGCAATGTTGTAATATACGAACACAAATAAAATTTATAGCTTTTAATTTAATTAAATATTTGAGAGAAAATGAATGACGCGAAAATTGGAACGTGCGACGTTAGTAGATTTAATTTTTTAAATTTCGTCTTGAGATTAAATTGCAAAAAACTTAAACGATTTATAGATATTTCTTGGTAATGAACATTTCGTTTTCAAAAGTTTATAATAAACTGAGAAAAAAGAAATTTGTTTGTTTGTCTATTTATTTGTTCGAACCAATCCCAGAAGTACTAAACCAATTTTGATGTTTCTTTCATCTCTAGTTAGGGAATTGTTAAGAGGGAAATTTATACTGAAGTCGAAAAGAGTCAATTCATCACGCATTTCATTAAAATTATGTTTATTTATTGTACACGCCATGTGTCTGTGCACGAATAAGCAATAGCTTAGGTACACTTACGTTTGTATATATTTTATGGTATATGTGTATCGTCAAGAACCTCTGTCAGAAATTACTAGTGGTACCTTGCAGAAGGCTAGCCATTTTGAAATTTTGTTTGTCACAGACTTTTTCATTGATACAAACGGAATTTAGGACTCTCGTGTTATTTCTCGTGTTAGTTGGTATTATTTAATGGACAAAGGTATCAATTAACAATAATTTAAGAGTTATGTTCAATGCGTAAAATTTAAGTAACCACAAAATAATTGTGCAAAAACTTTCTCATAAATTTCCTAGCCATCGTAGTTCATAACATTCAAGGTCACTGAACCTGATGTTTATTTTAAATAGACGGATTTCTAGACGAGTTAAAAACGTCACAATATATTTTAAAATATTATTCTCTATTTAACATGCGCGCAAGCACAAAAGATCTTTGTTCAACGATAGGTAGTATTTATAGCTCTCAATGACCAAGTACATACAGTCGTCATTATCAGTAAACTTAGTCAAGTTTACTGATAATGACAGTGAATTATATGGAGGATAAGGGACTATTCATTATTTAATTAGTTAGTTGAAAGTTGGAAAACAGTTTCAGACACCGCGATACGCGTTGAGACCGTTATTTATTTTCCATTCCTGCTTCTGATAAATTTCCTAGCTTGCTATAGCTTTCTAGGATCTCGAAAAGCGGAGATCTAATAAAGACTCGATTTTGAAAACAGAAGGAAAAAAGTTCTAGCATACAACAGAACAATGGATTCAATTATGGGTTTATCTATAAGCTTCGTTATGTAGACAATACTAAATTGCTAATTTCTGTCAAATAATGACACTAAGTGATTGACTATAAGGGAAATTATTAGAAATAATCCAATACTTGAATATATTTATATACTACCCTATCAGAAGTGTTAAAACTATCACAATAATATACGTTTCTGTTAAATATGCTATTATTCACTTGCTTGACTCATTAGCGACATGCGATTGTTATTTATGCTACATTGTATTTACAATAGCTTGTACTGTCTAAATAATAATTATTTTTTTACGTAGAAAAAAACGAGTATAGACGTTAGTTGCTAAAACTAAATAACTATATTAGTATACGTAACATCCTGCCGAGGACATCCATCAACATCCTGCAACAGAGGAGTGTAGTACACTCCCACATTTTACCAGTTACGTTTAAATCCCATGGAATAGGTGGGGTGAGCCTATTGCCATACACCGGGCACAATTCCAGACTCCGAGTCACTACTAGAAATTTTAAATTAGAAAAATCTAATAGTACCCGACCCGGGATTTGAACCCAGGACCTCCCGTTCGGCAGTCGCGTTTGCAACCACTCGACCAACGAGGCAGTCAGCAATATTCAGAGAACTATTTCAATCGTATGGTCTTTTTGTAAAATATCTTATCAATCGTGTCATATACGTACTCGTATTTACAGAGAATATTATTACGTTTTTGTCACAATGTTTTCTTGTTTAGCTAAAAGTTTACTTTTCGCCGTAGAACAAGTCCATAAACACGAAGGACCACCGCTACACCAATAACAGACATTCCTTAATAATTACTTTGAAGGTATTTCTTGTAGCGACATGAATTATTTGCTCGACCCGAGGCCAACGAACTCTCGAGAAAAAATTCTTTGAAAAGCTGAAATTAATTCATAATTGAAGAGTTAAAAGACGTTGAAGGATAGCTCAAAGTTTTCTTAGTTCGAATCGAGGTAATTAAAGTACATGAGTTCGAAAGAACGGCTGTTCTAATTAAAGTGAGTATGCCGTCGAGACGTATGCCACATAAACCCGAGTGTTACTTTCGGAAAACTTTTTAACGTTGATGAGTTGTAGCTTGAGCCCGCAATTTAAACTTTGAATTCATTACGGTTCCCTTCTATTAGAGACTTGTTACATTACGGGGCTACGTTTGTATAAATAAGGAAATTAAAATCTGATTCTGGTTTCAAGCTTAGAGACAGTATGATGTAGTAATACGATTCCTTAATTCTATTACGATTACAATTATTCATAGCGATAAAAAAGTAATGGTGGTCGGTTATGTTCATAAAGGGAGTTTTTTAATGTTTGATGGATATTGAGTAACAGTACAAAGTACTTACTTTAGAGATAGGTGTTTATTATTACTGTTATGTCGAATTGACATATTGGAATACTTTACACAATTTTAGAACGAGAAAATTTCAGAAATCTCTACTATGCCTTTAATGAATATTGGCAAATTGCTACTCTTTTTAGCATATACATATGTATATATATTTTTAATGTACAGCACTACAATGGTTTTATTCACCAGAACGCTTACCACATGACATGCTTTATTAAACTTCGGATAGAGTATTCGATACGGTTGTACACTTCAGCATTCGGTCTTGTATGCAGCAGCGTGGTGACGTAAGCACTAATATTTACAAGGCGCGCCCCGAATAAGCAGTGATAGAATAAGTGACAGAATAAGTGGATAGGTTCCCTTGTAATGAATATTACTTGTGTTTACAAGTATAAGCGATGTGATTTTCGGATCGCTGATGTCGTCACGGCGAGACATTAGAAATGTGCACGAACCCCGGTTAGCGGTGTGTAATTGAATAATTGAAAAGGGTGCGGCGAATGGAATAAACTACGCATTCCTCGCAGAATTTAACTTGATGCAATAGAAACAATTTATGAACATGTTACGGATGGAGCTTTGATGTTGCTCACAGAATATTTCAGTTTCAAACTTTGTAATTTACACGAAGCCTTTGAATGTTACAGAGGAATAAGTTTTACGCCCGAATTAAAATCTCACATTCACGGATGGTAATGTGTTTGACTGTGCATAAAAATGTAGTAGCATTGAAGTATTAGTATTATATTGATATTTATATAAAGGATTTAAAGTGAAAAAATTATAATAAATATATTTAGGAAATGGTGTAAATTACTTTTACAATTATTAATGTTTAAAGATTATTAAAATAACTGATATATGTGACATGGGATTATTGTCATACGGGACATAAATAAACATTCTTGTTATCTTATCGTGGCAGTGTGTACTCCAGGCAATATAATACTTAAGGACTATTTGTTCAAACGTAATACGTAACATCACGCTTGTGTTCCCCGAAGAGGTAGGCAGAGGACTATAGACTATAGACTATTTGTTCAAATTATCATAAATCAGTTTCATAAGCATACTTAAGGCAACGACTCTACCTTTCAGGATACAAATTAAAACAATAATTTCAAAACGAACAGTGTTCAATATTAAAACAGTATTTTAATCTTAATAACATCAAACAAAACGGAGTCGAAGCTCCGATGAAAATTTGGTGCGAATGAAAACAAGGCAATATCATTGTCCGTAAGAATGAATAACCTTTAAGCAATATTGGCCGAGGGATGGTTCTTGGAATATTTTGTGTTAATTTACAAGGTATAAATGCCTTTGTAATGAAAATATTTCCTCGAAGAAAATTACCAATTAAGCTACGTTAATGATGATATTCAAATTACGTTCTATAGCATTCAGTGTTGAGCGCGACGTTGTTTTGGAGATGAAATTATCAAAATTGACTTTATTGTTACATCGAGCTTTATTCCAAAATGAGTAATATGTTATTGCTGTTTCACAAAAATCAAAGATTCACTTTAAAATTTGTCTCTTTTTTTAAATTTTTATTTTAAAAATAATTTCATGACCCTATAGGACCTAATTACATACATGTTGTGTTTGTTTCCCGTACAAAAACGTATGTTTTTGTAATGATCATGATTAGAAACTGAATTAATCATCGGGTACTTGATGAACGATGAATGATTTTATCAGCAAGTTTTAATGTAAAACAAATTTTCTGATATCAGGTCTATTATCTTAATAGAGTTCTATACTCAACCTTAGAGCACGCAACATTTTAAACTATACGCTTAAACCGAACCAAATATTATTTCAAAAACCTTCTTCACGAAGGTTCTATTTTACTTTCAGAAGTTCTTCTCGAGGAGCCCAATCGGGCCCAGCAGTAAAACAGATATAATATGCAGCTTAATCATCGCGATAAATTCCACAACCATTCGTTTGAACTAACTGAAGTCATCATATCAGTGTATGGAAAGCGAATGCTATACCATTAGACATCAGTCATTTTCTAACCATAATATATTATGTAACAACTCACTTGCGTACTCAGAAATATAAAGTTTTTTAATTTTTTTAATAATCTACCCATTTACATTCCACTGTTGGAATATGGGTCTCCTCCCTTATTGAGAGGGTAATGGCCGTAGTCAGGCCGTAGTCGAAATATGAAGTATTTATGAAATATTATTTCGAGCCCTCGACTACCGCGGAGCAATGGATAATGAACTATACATAGCGTTGAGAATATTGTAACGCGTCAAAGCTTAGAAAGTTACATATTTTTCAACATGTTAACGTTATATCTCGCAAGTTTCTCGTCTATTTGGTAATAAAGCATGATAAATCTTCAGACTGATAGTGTAAATACTGCAGAACCGAGATTAAAAACGGCTACTCAAATATACTAAGTTAACTTCCATATAAGCTCCGACAAGTCTGAAAATCTAAACAATTTCTCGAACATGAGTTTATAATCGAACATGAATAAAATATAACAGTGTTTAGGCAACCTTGCAGGTGGTATTACCAACTAAAAAAGCTTACTTGAAAATATATTCATATTTTTCAAAAATATTTGAGCCGTGGTAAGGTAATATTGGTTTTTATTATCCTCTCCGGCGTTTTATACAATTCATATTACTTAACTTACAACCGCGCCCGTATTTTCCTGAATGGGTAGGTAGAGGAGTGAAGTATACTCCTACGATTCAACATTTGGAAGTCGCATCAGAGAACAGGGGATGAGTTTATTGTCTAAAACTAGGCACAAATTTGGAGTCCGAACTATTATTAGGAACTCTAAGTTACAAAAACCCTATAGTTCCCCACCACTGATTAAGAAGTTCGGGATCAAAACCCAGCACCTCTTGATCAGCACTTATGCTTGCAACCACTTGACTAACAAGGCATTCCAACTTAAGTCGTATATTATAAACATTCCCTGGATTAAAACTTAATTAGACTGAAAGAAAAAATAAATCTTTCTCTGACATCTTTAAGATTGCACACGTATAAGATAGGCCGTTCTGAAGAAGATAAGAAAGAAGATTCCTACTCGGTGCCTAAGGCTTAATTAACTTTCGGAAACAAACATTACTGACCTCTTGATTTAGTATTGTGACCCGTAATTACGTATTGGGTGGAAATCACAACATTGTCCGTTTACTAAAGCAATGGGATACAAAAATTGGTTGTTTGTTTTGGGGTAAAAGCATGGAAAATAATAACAGAAAATCAAGAATTTTAGTAATCTACGATCTGGCTGGAAAATTCAATGGCCAAAAAATAAAAGGAAATTAAAGAGAAAAAATGTCAACAACGTAGGTGAATATATTATTAAACAATTAAAGTAATTGAGCATAGTCATTGCAATATATAACCAGCTTCATTCATTCTCAAGGATAACTAAACTCATAAAATTATTCGCCTTTGCTAAACTTTGTTTAACAATTGGTCAATACTTTTAATAACTTTTTACGGGGAAAATATAACTGGTAATGTTAATTATGTCTTAAATGTCTCGTTGGTTGAGTGGTTGCAAGCGCGACTACCGAACTGGAGGTAGTGGGTTTAAATCCCGGGTCGGGTACTATAGGAATTTTCTAGTTTACAATTTCTAATAGTGATTCGGAAGCTGGATCAGTGCCCGATGTATGGCAATAGGCTTACCACCTATTCCATGGGACTTAAACGTAACTGGTGGAACGTGGGAGTGTACTACACTCCTCTGCCTAGCCCTTCGGGGATTATAGGCTTGATGTTACGTTTTTTACAAAAAATGAAAGTCAATGTTGCTAGGTTCTAATGTGGTTTAATTATAGCAAAAATGTATAGACAGTCTCAAATAATTACGTGATATCATTCCGTCAACTCACTACGACTTCAGAATTTTTCTTACCTAACCCTGACACGTGACTTTTTTAATCTCATATCAATTTAAGAAAAATGCGCAGAAGATATCATGAAGCCGAAACGGTAGCACTGGAGAAGGGATGGGCTAAATATTTTGTTAAACGCAAATAAGAACAATAGTACACTAAATAATTCCTTGCGCATGTACTACGTTTCATGTATTTGGTACGTTATTTGAAAAATAACTTCATCAGCACCTAGTCTCTTATATATACGAAAATAGCGATACAGTTATAGATAAAATCTTCGGTAATTATTATCACCACACCAAGAACTCGTTTAAAATCGATTAGGGCGACGTCGCTTATAAAATTTTACATGGAAGCGAAACACGTTAGGCTCTATACCGTTTTAACCAGAGTATAATCTAATACTAATGAGAGTATTTTAAAATTCTTATTAAAATTTTTGTTAAAATGTTATGCAACAACAATAAAAACTCTATAAATACTTAATGGAAAACAAATACCAACAGCTTAAAAATACAACCAAAATTAAATTTAAAAAAACGAAGCCCCCTCCATCTCCACTGCAACACCGCATCGGATTCCTCTTAGATGAGCAAGTCCTTCCCATCAGTAATATGCCACTATAAAAGCATTTTGAAAACCTAAAATGAAGAGTTATACCACATATTTTTTTTGTAATAAAACCTACCACAACCGTTCCGTACTCAATGCTTACATTTTATACGTTACATTTTAAAAGCAAGTCGTACCCTGAATTTCTCTTGCGGTAGTAAAAATTGAAAGGTACTTCGAGTAACACGTCGCTGGCCGCCCATCGCAGCCGCACGACTTAAAATCGACCGATATTTCATGCCGAGAATAAACTGAAAGAAAACTTGCAATGTTGCTAAAAACTTGCAGGTTTTAATTCTCGTACAAATTTGCAACTACTTATAAGTATTTCATAGTTATATTACTAAAGGGTTGTTTTCTATGGTTTTTTGTAGATCTTATGGTCTTAAAATATTTTTTCATAGAAAATATTAAACCGGGCTTTAAATGTTAAAATCTATTTTTCTTTTCTTAAGAGCGATTGACTTAAAGTTTTTTACAACATATAAAGTGAAACTTGGTGGTTTCTATTCATTTTATTTCAAAGCAATTCTAATTCACACCGTTTTTCAGCTATGTTTAGTACTACAAGTGGATATTTATGGTTATTAAGATTGTCTTTTTGAAGCTCAATTTGTTACCATTCAAATATAATTTTAAACTTATGATTTCAAATTTTCGAAGTATGTTTCCTAAAAATACTATTTTTTCTCGCAAATGAGCGATATGTAGTATTTTATTCGGTGAGTAAAAACAAACCCGTTCGGCAAGAAAAAGCGGTTGTACAGTGCTTTAAATTATAGTCACCTCTCTCAGATTAAACTTCAACCTCACGGAGCCAACCGCGCAATTTGAACCTCTCAATATTTATGTAACAACGGCTCTTTCAACGCTACCTTTTTTGTTAAGCCTTTTTTTTCCAATACAAATATATATCCAACACACGTATGACGTGGTTAATGATGTCCATCGTTTGAAGATAGACATCTGAGGATGAACATCTGACATTGAACATAAACATCTGAGGATGGACATGTGATATTGAGGATAGATTATTTAATCGACTGCTGCAAAGTTAGTTAGTTACACAAGATTTTTGGAAAGTAGCAGATCCCGCCATTTTTGTTTTCCAAGAACTTGTAGAAGAACTTGGAAACAATACAGTCGAGCTTATTATTACCAGCACCTTATTATTCCAATATTCCATTCTCTACTTTTTACATACATCCGACAAAAACGTTAGTTGTATATGCCTCTGATCGAGAAACGTAACAATGTAACATCACGCCTACAATCCCCGAAAGGGCAGGCAGAGGAGTGTAGTACACTCCCACGTTTCACCAGTTCTGTTTAAGTCCTATGGAATAGGCGGTGAGCTTATTGCCATACACCGGGCACATATCCAGACTCCGAGTCACTACTAGAAATTCTAAATTAGAAAAATCCAATAGCACCCGACCCGGGATTTGAACCCGGGAATCCAGGAAACTCTTGATCGGCAGTCGTGCTTGCAACCACTCGACCAACGAGGGAGTCTGAATGAGAAAAATTCCTAACATTATTATTTATGTACATATTAAACTACTTATGTCATCAAACTCGACTAAAACATTTTTACAATATGAACTTATATGTATGTACGCATATATATATGTAGAACATTTCCTCAAAGTCCATTACGTCACAGTCCATTTACCGTTTCCTTTTTCTAAAAGGGACTAGATTTATTTACTTAACCCCTTTCGCTGATAATTAATTGTGCAATATATTTATTTCAAAGCTTCGAAGTGTTTTCCTTTCTGACTGTTAAGGGAAATGGTCTATAGACCTTACAGTTATTTAAAAGCGAGTGTGATTGTACGTCAAGTTAAGAAAAAGCACTAAATGTGTATTTAACGCTTAATTCAATATGCAATATCGCTATTTACAATGTCGTGTTCGGGTGCAGTGTGCGCTGGGCGACGATGCTCAAGTCGTTTCTATTTAGTCCACAAACTGACAGCCTGTCATCGTCCACTGCTGGAAATAGGCCTCCCCATTGGCACGCCACTGAGCTTGATCTTCTGGTCTGCCCAGCCAAGCCGCACTCTTCTACAAGCCTCTCTCTCAAAATTGTATCGACCTAACTTCAAAAATGACAACCTCGAGAGAGATCCCATTAAGGGTAATCGGTTCCAGGAGTCCACAGGAGTAAATTTAGTTCATAGTAGTGTAACTTGCGGATTCAGCTTTGTGAAGTACTAGTACTCGCCAAGCTGAATTACGCCGATGCAGTGCTTCGACCCAGGCTCTTAGCAAGGTCACGGAATCTTATACAGCGCGTCCAGAATGCTTGTGCAAGATACTGCTTCAACATACCGCCCCGTGCGCACATTACCCCCTATTTGAATGAAGCCAATCTTTTAAAAATGTCATACCGCAGGCAGCTTCACTTCGCGTCCTTGCTATTCAATGTAATCAAATACAATTTACCCTCCTATCTATACAATAAGCTACAATGGTTCCAAAACGTTGATACTGCTCGTGGCGTTAGGGGAATAAAACACGTATTAATGTATCCAGCACACACTGGCGCAGCGTTCCGTGGTAGCTTTAAATACAGCGCCACTAAGTGCTGGAACAATATTCCACCACCCATCCGTAATTCCAATACAGTACACAGTTTTAAAATAAAATACAATTTACATCTTCTAAATCAGCAAAAATCAAGCTAGGCACACACATGCACTTACACAAATACACTCATACAAATATACACATACTCATATACATCCTCCACATATTCACTTTCGCTCATACAAATGTACACGGCACACATACATATGCAACAATAATCGCACACACATACCCACATGCACTCATTCACATACACACATACACTATACTCATACACGCATGCACATGTGCATGTGCATACACAACACAAATACATAATCTATACATAATCTATTGGACTATCATACGGCTGACATTAGCACAGACTCTGGTAGATACAATACTGAAATTTTGTATGTC
>DWJK01001902.1:0-15755 GCA_018248815.1 Croniades pieria auraria
CTGAAAACTGCATTCAAATCGGATAAGCCGTTTCTGAGATAAGCGTGCACAAACATACAGACAAACAGACAAAATGATAAAACATTGTTTTGGGTTCTCTTGCATATATAAAGGCAACCCATCATGAATTTATAAATACATTTGGCATGTACAGACAGCGATCAGTTACAGTTTTATTATATGTATAGATGTATAATAATCAAATTATCTAATAATTCGGCTCGTAAATATTCTTCATACAAAAAAAAATCTATGTATGATATATTAATGATAGCTTTAAAGTAGATGCGCTGAAGCGTCTTGTGATAGGGTTTAAACAAGTAAATAGCATAAAAAAGTTGTTCAAGCAGTAACACGTTAATTGTTCAATACCGACTGCAATGATACTAACATGTACCAACTGGATTTATAACACTAAGATTTCTATACGTGGACTCCTCTTACCAATTTAAAGCTAATACTCTGAGATTGTCATTACCAAACGACTCATTACAATCCAGTTCGGAAAAACCTACAGATCCATGGTCAGTGGCGACTGTAATGTGTTAGCAGGCTCAACGTAGTATTGAAAGGCGGGTCGATGGTTCTTTATTATAACTGCTCAATACACGACTTACCCTAACTTATATTGTAAGGTGCCTTACACACTACACGACAACACACATTTTTTATGAAACTAATTATAAAAGAATAAGGATAACTAAAACTACTACAACATTATATTAATTATAGAAAAATCTAGTTAATTAAAATTGATGTAAAATTCTATGTTTAATGATAATAACAATATTAGCACTGCAATTAAAATATATATATATTCTTTATTAATTGTAATTTTATTATAATTTATTTTAATTGTATTATTTATACACAATTATTATAAAAATAAAACTAGACTAACACGTATCTACCTATTTGATATTTCAAGTTTTTTTGCGCCTAGACACAGGACAGACAATTCAGTAAAAATTTTGAGTATTACTAGGAAAATATTTGTTAATGTGTGTGAATTTAAATAAAAACACTTAAATCTACACTATATAGATAGGTATTGTTAGAATTCGACGTGTGACGGATATTATTTATTTATTTATTTATTTACACATTATATCCATCTTTACAGGTTTTTCACCAAATGCGACAGAGTAGCCATATTTATATAAATAATTAAACATACTTTACTTAACAGCTACATACATAATATTATTATTTAGTTTTTGAATTAGATGACAGTATGTGAAATATTCAGATTTCGGCGCGAACGAAGTCGCAGTATGCAACTAGTAAACAAAAACATGCAATTATAAATGAATCATCACTCTGTATATTTCCGTTATCAAAACCCATAAATCATGACTTTATATTTTTATTTTTTGTTCCGTTTGCTAATATTTGGATACGTTTTACGGAAATCCACAACATAATTAACATAAATCCGCGAGAATATGCGGATATTTGTATTTTAATAATGCGACACGATTAGTTAGGATGACGATTAGATGTTCATTATTATTATGCGGATATTAAAAAAGTAAGCATTTTAACATAACTGACCACATAATCGTTTATATTGTAACCAGAGAGCTAGTAATAACTATATTATTAAATTTTTAAATACATACTTGTACAGGTAGTTTCAGTGCCAGTCAGAACATAAATGCTCGTACTCATACAAATATTTGTTCTTCAAGGGGTGGGAATCCATCTTACTGCCGTGGATTCAGGGACATTTGCCACTGGACCAGCAAGCCAGTAATATCAAAGAAACCTTGGACGATTTCAAGCAGATTACAGTCCTACTCGTAATTCCTAGTTGATGCAAACTTTTATGTACCATAATGACAAAATAAGACAACCTGGTAAATTGGAATAATTTAGACATTATCACAGACGCCCTGCTATTTCCGAACATTTGGTTGGAAACTCTAGTATTTCAAAGACTTATATCTCCCTGACTCTTATTGTATTTTACTACCTTTTGACATGATGTGATTTAGCTACAAGATGTAAAGATGTTCCACATTGGGCACTAACTTTTCGTCATCGTCATCATCTCACTCCTGTCCATCAATAAAGCTACAGTCCAGACGTCTCGCAGCTGTGGAAGAAATCTCCAACAGTAGGATATCAACAAAAATTGCAGCACCACCAGTCAAGAAAGAGCAGAACATTTAGAAATAATTTATTTATATATATTGTTCCAGTACGCTATGCAACCGAATTAAGGGCTCCTTCGAAGGGCTAATGCTTCCGCCGAAGATCAGTAAAGATGTCGATATACCCATATTCAGAAAACAAGCTTGCAGGATCTATCCTTTTAGCTTCTCCGAAGAAATCAATGGTGAAAATGGATTCAGCTTCTACAGGTAACCTCATAAGATTTACATGATTTGGTCTCGCAATTATTCTCTTAAAAAGTCGTAAATTTTTCTTTTGAATGTATGGACATTAAAGCTATTGGTCTCAGACACAATAATTATAAGCATAAAGTTAGTTATGCAAAAATTTGCTTACCCTCACTTGAGTCACATTTGAACTTCCCTGTTTTCATTTGTTCAGGGGAGGTTTTTGTCCATCAGTGTATAAAGCGGTTGTTAATGATTATATCTTTACTAAACACTTTAAACTTATCTCTTTATATTTGTCGATGGCATGACTCACATTAATCTTATAAGTTCCATTGTATCTCAATCAGGTATAAGATGCAGGATTCAGCTTTCAACAAGTCGTCTCCCTACGCCTGCAAGTGCACGACCAACTGTCTTCCCGATGGCTTCGTCGACATTAGCAACTGCTACTATGGTGAGTATTTTTTCTTCACCTACATAACTAACCGCATCTTAGCTTGGAATGGGACTTTTAAAGTATAGAGATTTGACTAACATTACTAACATTGTAGAATTTAACTTAAGCTTTTAAGATACATTGCACCAGGATGCAACTTAGTGTTTATTCTTTGATGGTATTTATGACCCATTTACTATTTGCAACGTAAAAGGTATTATTTTATCCTCTGAAGAAACACAAAAATTGAAAGTTTCGGAAATATTTGGACCGGTCTCGCTGCCTTCATGAATAATCCCAAGAACGCCGGCCGGTTACTTTAATTGAGTAATACTTAACCCGAACAACCTCATCTGTCTGCTAATACACGTTGTCAAAATTGTATGGATAAATTTTTTATTCGTCGACAGCTTTATACTGTGATGAAAGCTGTTATCTTATGTTCTGTACAGAAGAGACTTGGACTTAGATATTGTGCAAATATTGGAAATTAGAACGTGGTTTAATGTACTTACAACTTCGATCTAAAATGAATTTAAGTTACATTTGCGAATTGATATAAGCCGGATATTCCGGACAGAATTGGCATAATTTAAAACAGTTTTTGCATCGTATTATAGGTATTAGGCTATACTATTTTTTAATAAATTTTAAATTTAATTTAATTTTATACTAATTATATTATTGCAGGATTTCCGATAACGCTGTCGAAGCCACATTTCCTGGATACGGATCCACAGCAACAATCGTACTTTGAAGGAATGAAGCCAGACCTTGAGAAGCACACGTCGCGTTTAGATGTTGAACCGGTAAGTTATCTTTGCAATTTCAATCACTTCGTCATCTAAGGACGTACTACAGAAAATAGCAGGCAGAAGCTGGATGTAGAGAACTCAAAGTGTAATTCGGAAGAGTTTGAAGAAGCCCTGCACCTAAATGGTGTAACACTTACAACGATATTTAATAATCAAGATATCGTATATATTAGATATATATTTTTAGGAAGAGTAGTAATTGATCAGGCAGCAACCAAAACTGGTCGTTACCGCCCATGGACTTCTGCAGTCGTGCTCAAACGGCATTGTATCTATAGAACTGCTAGTTTAATTTTTTGCTATTTCTGTGTAACACTATTTATTCGCATGATGTACCTAATAAGACAGCTGGAATTGCATCTGTGGCGGCAAAGACATTTTATATCTATACATATAATACAACTGTAACTGGTCGCTGTTTGTACATGGCAAATATATTTAAAAATTCATAATGGGGTGCCTTCATATACGCAAGAGAACCCAAAACAATGTTTTGTCATTTTGTCTGTATGTTTGCACGCTAATATCAGAAACGGCTTATCCGATTTGAATGCAGTTTTCAGAATTATATTGCGGTGGACTTCACTTAATATTTAGTATTTTTTTCATTTTAATCGGTTAACAAATAAAGAAGTTATGTCAATTTATTTTTTCAAAACTTACGAAGTCTACGCGTATAAGTACGTATTACGTCTATCTAAGTCACGGGCACAGCTATTTTTTACTATATTGACTCTTGGTGATAATAGTGTAATGTTCTTAAAATAGTTATTTAATAGATTGTTCTCTAATTAACGCGGATGAAACCGCGGGGCACAGCTAGTCATGTATAAAACACAACACTTGTCACGTATAGGTGTTTCATAAGAATCTATTTAAATATCATGGTAACATAACAGCAGCACCATTGACCAAACTTGACCTTTCTTAAACGCCATGAGCCACTACCAATGTGACACGTGATGGTCGCCTGTCGGTCACGTGTTCATTTAAAAGCGAAAAAAAACCGTTACTGGCGAATAGCTTCAGCGGTCTAACTGGTTTTTGTTCAAACTGAACAGTAGCAGCCACAGATGTGAACTCTTTTAATACATTTATCTTTTATGTTCACATTAATGGCTCGGTGTTCACACTAATTCAACAAACAAATAATTAGCGGCTGTAGTGCATAATGAAGCTATTCTAAGCTAAGTGTGAAAATCTAATATACATATTTTGTATGTATTACAGAGACCATTAAAAGGCGATTTTTTGATATCATTAAAATATTATAAATTACGCCAAGGCCATTAATTCATTCGCACATCTATGAACAATAAAATGAACTGTTGGAAGTCCATGTGTTAAAATTATTAATAATGTATGATATTGTTTAATATAAACGTATTTGCGTTTTATTGGGTATGGCCATTAGCGGGAATTAACTCTTTGCAGAATAGATTGATGTTTTCAAAAAAAGATATAGTATTCAATTCCAGTCCACTGCTGGACATAGGGTTTCCCCAATGAGCGCCATCATGCCCTGTCTTCGGCTTGTCGCATCCAGCATCTGCCTGCAGCCGTCATCCTATCTGGCTGGAGGCCGTCCTGCATTGCGTTTGACGTGCCTCGGTCTTAACTCCAGAACTCGCCTACTCCACCCGTGAACTGAGATAGGATGATGATGCTGATTCAATTTCAAGAGTATTTCGGAAATTAAGCCAATATATCTTATTTTCCAGATTATCGGTGCGCCAATGGCTCTGTCCATCAACATTCAAGCGAACATAGCCGTTAGGATGTCCAGGGGGAACACCCTCACAGAACCTCTCAAGGATAAAGTGTTGCCCATCTTATGGCTGTCCCTGGTATGTGTTTTATCTAAGTCTGCGTTAAATAAGGACCAATTAGTCTTGTGGTTAGCGACCATGTCTGTTGAGTCAGGAACTGTGGGTTCGATTCTTACCAAGAACAAGTATTTCATATGATC
Source organism: Croniades pieria auraria (assembly GCA_018248815.1). Classification (NCBI taxonomy): domain Eukaryota; kingdom Metazoa; phylum Arthropoda; class Insecta; order Lepidoptera; family Hesperiidae; genus Croniades; species Croniades pieria. The sequence continues at coordinate 5,569 of DWJK01001902.1, forward strand.
CATCCACATTAATGTTCTTTGTAACATTTCATATGTACTGCTAAATAGATAATTAGATTTCATGTGTATGCCACATATGTTTATAGTATTAGTCTTGTTTGGGACCCCAAACAAACATCTGGCCAGATGGCGGTATGCGAGTGGTCCCAAAATGTTATTATTATCGATTTTGCCCCAAATTAATAACTTTGTTATTTTATTTCACAGCACTGCGAGGAAGCGCCAGCAGAAGTGATTAGTCTACTACGTCTTCGTTTAGTCATCGCCCCGCCTCTGGTCATTACCCTCGAAGTATTACTTTTCTGTATCGGCATGTTCTTAGGAATCCAGGGATTTCACCGGATATGGAAACCCAAGTACAAGCTCATTCAACCCAAAGAACAACCGAAGGTTCGGAGGAAAAGCGTTGAGCGGAGACGAAGCAGTGTGATCTTGAACATGTCAGACAATGACGGTTTCAAGGACGACGACGATCTGGCCAAAGAAGCTGTATCCCTGCTGGCAATCACTGAAGAAGATGCAGATTTACCAGACTTATTAATGAACGAACCCTGAGCGGTAACGGAACGAAATCCGAACGGATCGGGAAGCGCCTCACGAATGAAAACGTCGAGTCCATCTTGCCTTTGCTATGCCACAGATGCCTGTATGAGTATTATTATTCACTGTGCTACCAAACTACAGCATAACTGTTTATTCACGTATATGTATGGAAATATCATGTAATGTTGCCGGGCAATATGTTGCTGCAACATATTCAATATTTGGAGGCAGGCAACAATTGAACAATATACTACAATAAGTCCGAATATTCTGTTTCAATATTTTTATGCTTCCGTACAACGTACCTGATACATAATGTAATATTAAAAATATATTCGCGCCAATTTTAAAAACTATTTCAAAATTCTGCGTTAAATATTTTTATGTGCTTCAGTTAGTTACCATGACACAAGCTCAACCTAGTTTTGTTTTTAAAAACATCTTTTGTTACTTTCCACTTTGTTTTTCATTTAAAATTTTGTTACTCATTAATGATGAAAAAGGACAGAAGACAATCTCTTTCCCATTTTGTATATTTCTTGTAGTTTGCTCATATGAAATGTAGACGAATTATAATCATTTGAATCTCATGTGATTGCTCAATTATTGTAAGAAATATCTTAGTGACGATGTATATGTATTGCGATGTTAGTGTGAATGTTTGTGGGGAAGGGTGTATTTATGTGACATTCTCAATCGTGTACGTGTTAGTCAACATTACATTACTGTGAACTATTACATTTTCAGCCCCAGTTACGTTTCGTTACAACCCGTGCGCGGTAACTTTATACTTTAGCGATGACGTCACTACGGTGTATACAGTCTAAAAAAGATTTTAAATCAAAATTATTAATGCACTAAAAAATTGTAACCAACAATACATTTTTATTTCAATTGAAATAGGACAATATTTGATTATTTGAAAGACTACATATTAATAAATATTAATTATATAAAAAAGCCATATAAATTAATATTGTATATTATATAATTTTTCTAACGTAGAATGTCTTGTAGTGACTCGGAGCCTGGATAAATGCCCGGTGTATGGCAATAGGCTCACTACCTACTCCATGGGACGTAAACGTAACTGGCGAAACGTGGGAGTGTATTACACTCCTCTGCCTATCTCTTTGGGGATTACAGGCGTTATGTTACTTTATAAATTAATATTAATATATATATATGTATATGTAGTTTATCAATAGTGTTGACGTCTAGTTACCATAACACAGACTCTCTTCGAGTCTATTTTGGCATCAGATGTAGTAGTGCGATATCCCAAGACATCCTATTGGTGTCGGGGTGGAAAGGATTTTCACCCCGAAATCAAAAACAATCTCAGGGCATTGCTCACGGGTTGTACGTTCCAATTATAATGTATAAAAATACCAGTATTATGTACAGCATTTGATATAATATTGAATATTATTATATTTCCAGTGTCACAGCAGGTTTGAAACTAAAACTGAGAGTTCTTCACACAACATTTCTTATTCAGTTTTCATATATACATATTTATGGGTTCCTATTCTTGTATATGTTTTAAGACTTAGGATAAACAAACCGGGTCGCGGAACGGAGCGGATTTTGACAGCTATTAAAAAAGAAGTTTAGCGGTTTCAATGAAGTCTGTTTCTATTTTTAAAATGTCTTATGACAAGTTGACATTCGGAAGAAAAATAAACTCTATTTAAATGTGCTAAGGTTCTATTTTAAATGCTATCTCTGCTCTGCTCTTCAATTCGGTATTTTCGAAGAGACCCATTGATTAAAAGGACCTTTAATCGTTACTACTAGATGTATTTAATATCTTCATCGAGCTAAATGTGGAGAAGAAATGAGAGATACTACAATAAACGTTCACAAAAGTCTAGAGGATCAAAATGTATGTGGATTTTTTTTTAAATCTCTTTTTAACAATTGTGTTGTGCAATTCTTTTTTTTTTCTTTTTTCGGCGGTGAGTGAACGGAGCGTTTGCTCAGAATTATTTTAAAATATCCAGTGTCGTTGCGGTTATTAAATATTATATTTTATAATCCAAAAATGTGATATTATTGTTATTATTAGTATTTAATAATTGTTAGTTAAGTTTGTAAGTGTAGACTGAAGGTGAATTGTGTACAATCAAAATAGTTACCAGTAATAAAAAAGTTACGAATGACATTCCTCGTTTATTATTTCATTTTCTTAACATCTAAATCAATATAAATATTTAACAACATCGCAAAATATATTTAAGACTAGAAAATATATTTACAAATGGTAATCAAAAATATTTATTTGTAACGATAATATAATTTATACAATATTACACTCCTATTTATATTTACATTATTTAATGCATTTTGTTACAAAATTTTGTTTTTTTTTTAAATTGTTTTGTTTAAAATAAATGGTAACAAAATTGTTGTAGGTTATTATTCTTATTAATTTAGACATATTTCAAAAGTCGAAGAGCATTTCAGACGACGTAGATTTGAATGTTGTTTTAATCACAATAGATGTAACGGAACCTATATAATGCACTAAGTATTTAAGTTCAGTAGAAGTTTTATAACATTTACAACAAGTGAATAACACCCATTATAATTTTGTGACAATCCGTGCTTAAAAACTGATATAGTTCGTTTTACCTACATAATAGTTTGCAACGATTTTTACAAGTCGTTCACATCGTTTTCAGTTGGTTTTAACTAGATAGTTGTGTTTCCTCGCAGCGGTCGCTGTCTTTTTACAATGAGGTACAGATCGTAAACACCGCGGAAACCCTAATAATAATTAGCCATCAGCAGTTAATCATCACTACTTAACACTACATAATGTTCGTAGGCTAACACAAAAGTACTGCGAGTTTTTATAACCAGCCTTCACCGCATCTACTATCACTTTATCACGACTTTCATACAATTTCATCTTTAAAAAGGCGCCGGGTGTAAACGAGTGTTCCGCCGCTGGCGGGCTCGTGCCGCTAGGTGGCGTAGATGTGCGCGTAGATCCAGGAGACGTAGTGGGCCACGTTGGTGTAGACGTCGGGCACGCCGCGGCGCGCGCAGCCCGAGCCGAACGACGTGAGACCGCGCAGCTCCCAGCGCCCGCGCGCGCGGCACTGCAGCGGCCCGCCGCTGTCGCCCTGACACATTAGTACCGGATAAATACAAAGAAATCGGATAGAATGGAAGAAAAAACTAATTATTAAACAAATGTAGACACAAGGTACCTACAAAAAAATTATTATTATATAGACGGATTAATAACTGTATTTATAAATTTATGAAGTATTAGTTGGTGATATTAAGAGTAAGACGACGTTGTTATTCAAATAAATCTTAAATAGGAGCTAAGGTATTTTTAGAAAAAACAAGTTGTCCTTGGCATTCAAATATTACGATTATCTTAACGGTATCTATAAATTATTCGATAGAAAAAGAAAAATCGTTCCAAATTTAAAACGAAGATTTCTTTTTTTAATCTGTGCTAATATTCGATTCGATGAATGAATATTTATTCTAAATAACCTGTGCTATTTAAAATAAAAATTCCCGCGCGTCATTGATTGTTGTACGGATTACTTTAAACAACATTGACAACAATCACATTTTATTAGTGAACAATTGTAACATCTAAACAAATGATAAATTATAACGAAGTTTAATGCTTCTAAATGTGATCCACTTCTGAAAAGGTCTACTCACAAAGTTCATATAGAGGTGGTTAGATACTGCTCAAGAACGTATTATCAAACTTCACGCACAGGAAGACATCACTGAAAAATGTATGCAGGTCCTTTTGCAATATTCAAGGTATTCAGTGACATTTTCTCATAAAAAGGCACATAATTTGTAAAGTCAAAGCTACATACAAAAATTTGGGTCGTACATCCCTACAGTGGTAGGTTGATGTCTAAATCACTAAAATATTATTATTTAGTAGTTTAGGTTATAAACATTAAGACAGTTTGTACTTAAAATAAGACTTTAAGTAACTATAAGAAATAATAATAATAATCGACACATTTGTCATTCCACTGTTGGAACATGGGTCTTCTTTCATATTGAGAGGGTTAAGACCTTAGTCTGCAACGCTGGCCAAGTGCGGGTTGGCAGACTTCTCACATCTTAGATTTTTTTTATAAATTCTAAAGTGTGCAGGTATCCTCACGATGTTTTCCTTCAACGTTAGCAAGTGATATTTAAATTTAAAACGCACTTTTGTAAAGAAGTGCGCGCCATGGATTTGAACCCAGCATCCCCGGAGCGAGAGGCTGAATTCTTAACCATTAGGCTATCACTGCTTAAGACTTTAAATAAATTTTGATAATTATATAAAAAGTATTTTTTTTTTCGCCGTACTAATCCTATAATTTATCGAAAATAATTTATTTTTAAAAATAAGGTTTATTTGACATTAAAATTACCATTACATAATGTTTAATTATGACAAATATTACGCAATAATGGGGAAAGTTATTCATTAAATTTAAATAAGATAATTACTTGATAAATTACTGAAAATTTGTTTGCATAACAAAATAAAGAAAAAATACTATGAGGAAAGAAATATTATATAGTATTTAAGTTTACTATGCAATTTAATGTGAACCTGTCTTCGTGTATTACGGTCCATATTTAAAACGGGTTTTTATTTTCTTTATTATATAAGTAGAACGCAAGCACTGACGCAATGACTGCCTCGTTGGTCGAGTGGTTGTAAGCGCGACTGCCGAACGGGAGTTCCTGGATACAAATTCCGGATCGGGTACTATAGGAATTGTCTAATTTAGAATTTCTAGTAGTGCCCGTCAGTGCCCGGTGTATGCGTGAATAAAACGTGAGAGTGTACTACATTCCTCTGCCTACCCCTCGGGGATCATAGACGTGATGTTACGTTTATTTAGAACGCAAGCACTTAGGCCACTTGATTAACCAGTACAATCCAACATAAACTAACGGTTTTCAATCATTGAAGTCACCGTAATTTTCACGTCATATTTTAATATGATAGCTGATAAAGTTTGATGAAATAATGATTTGATCAGACAACGATGTGGTGCAAGTGATGATATCATTAACTGGGATTAATAAAGAGAGGCTTAAATGGTTTAGCTTTGGATAAAGAATGAATTGCAATATACAAAACACATTTGCAAGGCGAGTGTCAATGGGAATACAATAGAATACTTACAAAGATACTTTATTGCGATCTCGTATAGACAAATCCCTTACGGGGTAGGCAGAAAGAACGGAGTGCCAAATATATCTATCGTTACAGACCTGTTGTGCTTTTTACACATAAATATTAGTTCTAAGTGACAATAGAACCCACAACCCTTAGCTGAGCAGTAAAGGCTGCTGACCACTACACCAGCAGGCTAGTCGTCAGCCCAATTTGGAGCATTTACTTTTATTCCTTTTTCCACTATTGTCCAAGGCTATTATCATAATATTGTAAAGCTTCAAAGCAATAATTTCAACCATAATCTATATACATTTCCATTGTTATTTCTGTTGTAAATCAGTACATAGTAATACTGTTATAATTAAAATATCCAAAAACTTATTAAGAACTCCTAAATTAAACCAAAGACAACTAATATCGCCTAGGACTTTCTACAGCACATCTCTTTATTAATAAATAAATCAATCAGAACGCTGATTCACAAAACATAATCGGCACTCGCGATCGATTATTAAAATAAAAAGATAAGAACAGAAAAACAGATAACAGTTAAGAGAATTAAAATAACCGAATCAAAACCAATCAGACTCTACCATCGCTTAATAGAGACAGCACATCCGATCAGTGATAAGGAACTCTAGTTATGTGGACGTGTTTGATGTACATGCGATGCGAAGATGGAAAGTCCCGGGAGGCTGATAGACCTGAATAATGGTCAGGATAGCGTTATCTATTGGCTCTTTGTACAATCTGAATTACATGTTAGGTTACCGTTCTAACGATAACGGTTGAGACATAAAACTATTTGATTGAACACAAGTCCAAAAACCATGAATATGTTTGTATTTTAGTGCACAAAATTATAATATTATACGAAGAGACGAATGTCCAACTTTCGAAATGGTATGGTTGACGATGATAACAGAGAACTTTAAATGATAAATTTGATGGACAAACACTAGAGATTTGAGAAGAGATTTATAAAAATGTTCACGGTTAATAACGGGACTTTGACAGATCATGAGGAGGTTAGATATAGATTAAATTATATATCGTACCGCTACGATTAACCGCAGGATCAGCCTGATATGGGATCAGTTGGTCATTTGTGACATTGCGCCAAAACATTCTAATTATCTGTTGGAGTAAGTAAATATCCATGAACTAAAATAAAAGTGTAACATGACGTGGCTCACATATTCTGAACAAATGCAATTAAATAAGAAAAATTCTTACCACACAAGCCCCGGTGCTGCCATCCGTGCTACCAGCACACAGGTGTCCGTCATTCAATGGTAACGTTAATGAATATCTGTCTCTACACAGCTGTAGTGGCAACACTGGTACTTCCGCTTCCAACAAGACATCGGTTAGAGTTCCATTGGTTTGCTCTCTTCCCCATCCAGTTGCGTAACATTCATCTTTGAAGTCTATTCCGTTGTTATCATCGATAAACGGATCTATCTCTTCACCGAACATCAGTTTTTTATCACTTCTCTCATTACCATTAACTCTATGCTTATCTCTAGCCATCTTATTCTTAATGAGCTTAACTACACTGTCTAATGTGGCACTATCGTACACTATATCTCTATTTTTCTTCTCACTTTCAACTCTTGTGATTTCTTCGTCGGATTTTCTTTCAGCATCTTTATTAGAGTCGTTGGATACTCTGATGTTATATCTCATGTTTTTGTGTTTCTTATTTGAGTATCCGGGCATGCTTTTTGTTAGGTTATTTAGTTTTTCTAAATACTTCATAGCTGTGTCTGGACTGGGTTTGGGTGGTTTTGGTTTTTTTCTTCCCGTGTCCAAACTCACATCGGATCTAACGTAGAATGAAGTACTTCTCTCCGTATTGAAATTGGTCACAGGCGGCTCGTAAGGAGGTAAACATATCGTTCGAATGCGACTTCCCGCGCTGACGTCGGCAGATCGGGTCATTTTCATTAACGCTGGAATTCGAAAAAAGTATATAAATATTTCGAAATTAAACACCTCTACTGTTTTGAGAACAGTTTTTTTATCAATTCTGGTTATTTAGTCTTACATAATGAAATTCTAAAGACAGAATTATGTAGTTATTAGAAATCTTAAGAAACTCAGTGAACTTGAATAGAAACATTTTATAGAACGACGAAAATTATATTTTAAGGGTCATTGACAAAGTCTAATGAAGGATATTATAATAATCTCTTAAATGCTAGACATTTCTTCACAACAGAAAACGTTACGAGATATCGAAATGACAGAAACATAAGACAAAGTATTTTATCTACCATAAATGGCTGTCACTATTCAGTTGAGTCCCGAAGATGAACCATATCACTGAGCCGAACCTTTGGTATGTTCTACATTGACACTACTGAACTAAATAAAAGTAAGTACTTGCCTATATCATGCTGGTAGTTGTGGAAGCGATGATGGGTCACAATACGTTCTATTGGCACGTAAGCTCCTCTCTGCTCCGCGCGGTCCCACTCGCCCAACACCGCTGTCCACAGAGCTGGTACTGGCAGATTGAACAACTCGCTGGAATTTGAGAATAATCACTTTGAAGACTGATGGGAGAAATTCCTATGACATTTAGAGTGTTTAATCTGTAATTTACTCACAAAAACTTGTTAGGCGGATAAAAGATCTGGAGGTAATTTTTTTTTAAGAGTATGAATACAGGATTGATGTTATGTTTATTATTGACCTCAGTTTCCACCAAAAAAAAAATTTACATGCAACTGCTAGAAATTTCTAGTAGTTAGAAATTTCTAGGTAGTGATTGGGAGGTTAGAATTGTGTCCAGTGTACGGCAATAGGTTTATTTGTCCGGTTCAGGTTTTACTAGATTCCACATCAGAGTCAAGTTTTTTGCTACTGGAACACGTTAATAAGTGACATGGCTGCAGCTGAAGCTGTCACTAAAGGTATTACTTGTGGATGCAGTGCGCCGTGGTGAGTAGCCATAGCGGATGGATGAGCACGCCGCCACACCAGTGGCCAATGAGCCCGTAGTTCGGATGCAACAGTTGGAGAGACACCTGGAATTATTAAGTAACAGATCTAACTATGTTGGCATAGCTGTAAACAATTAATAAATAAATTATAATTATATGAGATATTTTAATTTTCTAATAACAATAACAATATTGTTGCTTTTAGAATGAGCTATTTTTTTTCATTAATTTCTAAGTAATTATAAACTATAAATAAGACAAACATCTCATAAATTTACTTCTAGAAGTCGCCGAAAACCACGAAAATCTTAAAATAGGGTATACAGGTACAGTACACATTTTTACATTCATGATTTCAGCTATCACTACACCTGTTACTGGAATATAGAATTCGGATATCTGCTCCGTATACCTGGAACCCATAAAACGACAACGTCCTATGCACAGCAATGAGTTTGTTAAGGAAACCTATAACTAAATGTAAGACAATATATTTCACATCGCTTGTTTTATACCTTAGAAAAGGGTTTATAATATGAAAACATTCGGCCTGGTTATTATTATTATTTGAACAAATGTATTCCCTCAAAATAGCTCCACCTCGTTCGCCATACCTGCCAAGGCCAAGCACCTCTTTTGGACTCCCTTCCCTTGATAATTCGGAGTTGTCCGGCATTCCTTTCCCGTGGCTGTCTAGTGTGCCTTCTTAATGGGACCCCGCATTCTGAAACAAGATATGTTGCTGGATAATAAAAGTTTTTTCGAACAATGTCAAAAAGGAACAAAAACTACTAAACTACTGACTATTTTTTTCTAACCCGCTTTACGCTTGTAATAAATCATAAAACATTCAATTTCGTCAACATAACCGACGTTTTTGTTTTTATAAATATACAAAAGAATTGCATACATTTGCGCGGAACTCACAAGGCGTGTAACATTGCGTGTGGTAACTAGAAGTGGTTCCGCATATCGTATGTACTTAGATTACTTCAGACATAATAGCTTATTGCGTTGCCTATCGGTAGCATGTCCTATGCCTTCTGTCAGCCGTGGAAAATGCTAGCACCATCGGCTACTATGTAAGGGATAAAGTTTCTAAATAGACGACGGTGCTGCCATTCAATTAGTAAGAATATTATGCACCTACCCACATCAAAACAAAACCAAGTGTTCTTCCACGTTCACTTTGTCGTATAGTTCATTATATGACTTATAACTAGACACTTATATCAGTCCACCATGAGGCAATATGAGTTGGCATGGAAGATGACACGAAGATGATGACCAATCAATTATGGATCTTAATGACACTGAAAATTACCAGGATCTGATGTCTTGTTTAACTTAATACCTGTTAATAGAAAAGAAAAGACTTCTCCAAAACTATAAGGTGCAACCGAAATCTACGAGGTTGGTATAGACTGAACGGATATTATATTTTTTTTTTTTTTTTTTTTTTTTTTTTTTTTTTTTTTTTTTTTTTTTTTTTTTTTTTTTTTTTTTTTTTTTTT
>DWJK01001903.1:0-15750 GCA_018248815.1 Croniades pieria auraria
CACCTACTATTCTATGCGGGGCTACCCGCTCGTCTTTTTTTTTAATGTCATAGGTTACAGAATCCGTTAAAACTAAAACAATATTGACAATTCGAGTTATGAGTAATAATAAATCGTAATGTAATAGTTGCGTAATTTTTATAACTAAAACTTTCATCAGCGCGCCGTCATATGTTTGTTTTTCATGAACTCCCTTATAATTCCAATGTTTTAGGTAAACTTTAAGAATTAAAAAAAAGAAGCTAACCATTTAAGAACAACTCCATCTTAATTCGTTTACAAGCATAAACATTTGAATTTTAACCGCAAACGACATCATTTGTACGATTTCGCGCCATAGATGACAGTTCTTATATAACATCGAAAATAAGGCAAAACAACCATTGTATAGTGCCACGACTTACACAATGTTAAAAATAAGACAAACGAGGGGAAAGTCACTTTTGATCGTTGACAGGAAGTTATTTTCTCTATGCTTAGTAATTTGGTCAAATATTAGTCTTATTATTTGGCACGATATTTGTTGTAGTATCATACAATGAAACCGTGATACGGTTACAATATTAATAGTCACATATATACCTACATATACATATATATGTATATATCTACATATATACCTATATATACTTATATATACATATATATGCCTAATATATACCGACTCCTCGCAAATGTACACAAACATGAATATGTAATGAATCTCCCACGTCCTGATTCCCATGTCCTACACGCTATGTTTTAACTTTACGCTTCAGAAGAAAAGATTCTGTTTTTAATTTGGACCTATTCTGTGCTACTTACATACATATTTCAAAGGCTTATCAATATTTATATACAAATTTTTAGATTGCTTGTATGATTATTTAATACATACATATTTTTGTGACTCCTTTACAGACGTAATGTTATGTTAGAATGTCTTTGGGCTGTCCTGAAAACATGGTAACAACAGCATTCTTTTTTTATTCAATTTAAATTCATAACATCACAATTAGTTCCTATGGATGATACATATACAAACCCAATTATACAATTATCCACACTAATAATTAATATCATAGTATTGAAAATCGAACATTGGGAGCGGCTACCAAACATGTAAGGAGTTATTACACAAACAACAAAACTATTAGCGTCCGAACGGTCAAAGCAATTTCGACCACAGCAATGATCAATAATAATATCCAATCCATTCGGCGGGAGTGTCGCGAGAGCTGTTTCGGTTATGTCAGTGAATGGTGCGCTGACAGTGGCAATGAGTCCGCCAGCGCTGAACGCCGCGCCGCGTGCTGGCAACACCGCCGCAACCGTACTAGACATTACACCCCGTGTGCATACATACAACCGTGACACTGTTATAGATGTGACATTGTTATGTGACAACAAATTAAACGATGGTAATTTTGTGTTTTTTTTCGTATTCGTCTTTTATGATAAAGTTATAATTATTTTTAAGATGATCAAGTATTTTTATGTTGTGTTAAAATAAATAAGTACGATTCTTTGCTACAATGGAAAATTGGTGCGAAATAAGTGAAGTAGGTAGCCCTTAGCCCGTTTCGCATGCCAAGGGGTTGGTTTCTGCCACCGGCCCTTACGATATTTGCTTTATAATGAATTCACATTGTCGTACTAGTTCTAAGTGGTTGAATAACACCTCCAATGCAAACACAAATTATTTCTATTTGTAGCTCCAAGCAGGATCATTTATACGTCCATACATCTAAATAAATATGATTCGTCTTAAGCCACTGAAACCTTATTTCGAATATCAATCAATGTACGCACTAGTTTGGCCATACCAATCGACTTTTCCACCAGTAGACCTACTGGAAGACGTTTTACTGTTCTCATACATATTCCTTTGTTTTTACAGTATGTACATAATATTAAAAAAAAACTGAAATCAAAAAAACTGTTACTATATTCTACATGCTCCTACAATAAATCTTTTCACGTACATCGGCAATGTAAATATTGGACATACTCCACTAGGACTATACGTATTTACCTCACAACAATACAACAGTTTTAAATATGAATTTCGAAATCGATCAACGGAATATTTGTGTTCTGTAACGAGATTGGCATGCGATTGATGCAAGAACGACAAAATATTTTGCTTATTTCTACATTTTAAACTGTCGTATTAACTGAAGATACAAATATGTGTGTGTATTTCGGATATTTGGTTTACATAGATTTTTGCATGTACGTATTTATTTCATTGACTGCCACGTTTGCGTAGTTGTAAGTTCGATTGTTGCGCTAGTGTTCCTAGGTTCTATCCTGAGTCGTGTTCGATACTTTGGGTGTTTGTACCATGAAATTCCTAGTAGTAGTTAGGAGCCTGAATTTATGCCAGCATATGACAATAGTCTTACTGCCTATTTCATGCAACGTATAACATAATCTATAAAAACTGGGAGTATTTTATTTACCTGGCAGAGGAGTGTAGTACACTCCCACGTTTCACCAGTTACATTTAAGTCCCATGGAATAGGTGGTGAGCCTGTTGCCATACACCTGGCACAATTTCAGACTCCGAGTCCCTACTAGAAATTCTAAATTAGAAAAACCAAATAGCGCTTGACCCGGAATTTGAACCCCGGACCTTCCGATCGGCAGTCGTGCTTGCAACCGCTCGACCAACCAGTCATGATTGATAACAATAGTATTAATAACTATAACATATGATAAAGTTTAAGAGCTGAATTATACTCATACCCAAGTCTCCTTTCTCATCTCATGATCGACGAATATCAGGTGCGTGGTGGCGAAGTAGAGCGTGCCCTTCGATGGGTTCCGAAGGTTGTATTTATCCAGCAACAGAACATTCTCCAGCTGAAACAATAGAACAGTCAATATTATTAAAAGGTTTCAATTTAGTCGGAGTACGTCCATTAAAACCGTTCACAAGTCCCCTTTCATCGGAATTTCATTGAAAACGGAGAACTCAATTTTGGGAGAAATATTATGCGGTCGTAAAACTTTATGAAACAACAGGGTTGAGCACGATACCTACAATAAATATCAAACCTCATTAAAATACACGTATTTTAATGAGATTACACTAATATTTTGAGATAATTTGCGCCTGTAATCCCCAAAGGGGTAGACAGAGGAGTGAATACTCCCACGTTTCACCAGTTACGTTCAATTCGCATGGAATAGATGGTAAGCTTATTGCCATACACCGGGCACTAATCCAGACTCCGAGTCACTACTAGAAATTCGAAATTAGAAAAATCTAATAGCACTCTACCCGAGATTTGAACCCAGAGCATCCCGATCGGCAGTCGCGCTTGCAACCACTCGACCAACAAGGCAGTCAAGAGGCTTTTATACCAAAATATTAAGTTTTCACCAAATCAATTCTAATTATGACATCACTTTCAATCATATTATACGCTTTGTAAAAAATCTTTGCACTATTGACTGTTATGACTCGGCATCTCAGTAAGATAGATCGAAAGTCAGGTTAAAACATGTTTCGATACGTACGGTAGGATTAAATCAACTGATTTTTTTTTTCTTTGAACTTTGAAATCGAGGACGTTATTAATTAAATATGACTACTCATATTCAGTTAAAACAAATGAGGCGACAATTGATTTTTATAGATATGTACTATAATGTCCGACATATTGTTACATCTGACAGATGTAAGCAAATTTAGTGATGTAAGTACCAGTTGTCGATATCCGTTGTTACAATAAAATCTTACATCTAAGGGAACGAAAAATCCGAGGTAAGTGATAAAAGAAACAACGAAGTACTGTATTTAAATTTATTCATCATCCATACATAAATGGACACAAAATCTCATACTTCAACAATGTCTTCATAATCGAAGCGGTATAAAAACATTGGCAAAGGTACTTAGAATATTAAATAGAAAAATTATATAATGAGGATCCTAGAAGGAATTACGCATTTAATACTAAAACTTACTTTAAACGATTACATTATAATATTATATCAGCTACACGTGTGCAGTAAATTCAGTGTGCAAGTCTAAACATCAGATTATCATACTGAAAGAAATACAAAATGCATTATAGCTTTAAGTACCATTTCATAAAGAAATGCTAAAACTTAGGCATTACACATCGGAGGAGCTGCTGGGCTCTAAGTGGTCGGAGACAACCAGAAGTGCCAATTTAGCCATATTGTCTATGTACCTGTCAATATGACATTGACATTACACGACTGACATGTCGACGGTCCGGCACAACACTGGCAGCGCTTCTTACGATCAATTGGCACCTTCGTTCCCCATCACTACTCAAAACTACCACTAATGTACTACATAATTATGCAGCTATAAAAAATATGCAATCATTATATTTCCCGGTGAAGTTAATTAAAGTGCAATGTCAAATAATAAAACATATCTAAAAAAGACACATGAAAAGTGTGCGTTTGGCTTAAGAGTAATAACAAAATAAAAATTAAAAAGTCATAAAAACAAACGCAATACGCTCACGGAATAAGTCTAGTTAAATAGATTCTACTTAACATCTAAGCGGAGTAGTATCGAGTTTTCCTCAAATGTTTTTAAAACTAAATCTAACGTCTCGTCCGCACCGTGCATTTCTTATGACGTTACGTTCATAGAGATATTATATATAGAGCAGGGAAGACATATGGCTGCCTGTAAGCGGCAACGTCCGACGGTTAGAAAGAGAGAAACGATCACGATATCCTATCTCTATCTCACTACTGATGCATGCGCAGCAAAAGAACCGCTTGTTTTTCAAATAATGAACTCACACTAGATCTACCTGTGCGTGCGCGAGTAGAAAGAGACAGAGAGATATGTAGCCTTGTTTGCTATCTCTTTTTTTTGATGGACACATTTTAGGCTGACTCCCCTACTCTATATATAATATCTCTATGGTTACATTTCAAGCAAAATGATCATATCGAATGGTTTATCAAGTGGTTAGATGTTTTGATATGACACTAATATTTATCTGAATTTTCAGTATGACGGTTATATGTGGGTGAAATACAGAAATATGTGTATTTCTTACACGTCGAGAAATAAACGGTGCGCAAAAGGCGTTGGTAATCCTTAAATTAATTTTATCATAATATTAAAATGGCTAAAACGATTCACTCAACTACAATCAGCGACATCCGAGTACTCGCGTAACACTCACATGTTTGTATGCAATTTGAATAGAAAACAAACAATAATGGCAGTCAAACATCAATATTTAAATACGTTCCTTACACAATCAGACAGTCTTATTCGGTACATGAACAGAATTTGTCGTTCGGCCGATCGGTGTATTAACAAAAACCATACCCAACATCTTAAATGCACGTACGTATGTTTCAATGGCTCTAATCGTTCAGAAACTTGTGAAATATTGATGGGTTTTAAAGCCTAAAAATAAAAATCTTAAACATACATGTACCCTATAATCCGATTACTCTCATTTTACACGCGAGCGTATAAAATTCGATACAATCAATGCAGGGCGACGATCGTCCGGTGGATTTCAAGTTGGAAAAGCCACATATTTTTAAATGCCGTTTTCAAACATAGCACCAATACAAATTTGGAAGAGCTTCACGCTTTTAACGTGTACATTTACCGATTTTGGTTTTTTTATTGAATACTGATAGCGTGTATTTATAAGGTATCTCTAAATGTTCACAGAACTCATTCATGGCATCTATCACAGGTTTATTGTTGAAAAGAAATTAAATGTCACATTACATTTGTACATGAATAAATACATTTTGAACTGTTTGTTCACACACTATCAACAGAAATTTGTTCAGGCGTTGTTCAATACTCGGTATTTGTCAATTTAAGCAGATACGTTTGGTATACTGATTAGGGTTCAGATACATAAAATTACGCAAATCTCTCGTTTGAACATCATATTGGACATATCGTGTTAATATAATGAGTATACTATTATTTGATTAGTTAAAAAAAACAACAGATTCAATTATTGTGGAGTGAAAAAATTAATAATTTCACAGCTGATTTCATGATAACAAATAATATGAGATAATTTTGTGTGACTGTGAATCGGAGCACCGCGTACAATTATGAAGACCAACGAACAACTTTTTGAACCTGTGATACGTAATTATTACAGTTAGACAAAATACAGCCTTGAAAATAAAAACCTCGTAGAAAACTGTATACTAGTGTTATATATAAACAGAAAAGTAATATTGTTCTTCCCTTGTTACAGCCTCTAAAGCGATTTTAATTAAATGTAATATGGAGACATTTTGTATTGTAAGGAACCATAGACAAATCTTTTGTTCTTGTCTTCTGTATCTTTCTTAACAAGTTTTTATTTATGGTCTGCGTAGAAGGCTGCTATAATATAATTTATCATTCTTGCGATATTGTCCAAAAACTGTTTGATATCCACGTTAATACATTGTCAATAGACCAGTAACATAATTGCGAACTAGCCGAAATGTAATTTCAGATTGAAGTAAAAAAAAAAAACTCGCAACCTTAAATTTCAATACATTTTGCTCATTCCATTGGTCGAACGATACATCTCACGGTGACTCCGAAATCAACAACACACAAAGTATGAACATCTGGTATACCATGAAACAATATTCATACGGGTCTTATTTTATAAACAATTCAATGTTAATCAACAGTTGCTTAAAATAATGGCTTTATTGAAATGCAAATTAGCGAATATATCAAAAACCCTTTGAAACTGTAAATCACTGATGTGACTACAGATACTTCCAGCTGAGAGCGAATGTTATCTAAGGATGAGTGAAGCTGACACGATGAGCCAAGTGAGATGCAAACGAGAGACGTTACGTGTAGCTCCGTGGTGCGAGCTACAGGTCGGTGTCGTACCAGGCGGCCACGTTGGTGTTGTCGTGCGGCGGCTCGGGGAAGGCGAGGTCGGCGGCGGCGGCCTCGCCCTCGCCGATGTCCATGTCCATGCCGAAGCCGCTGCCGATCTCCAGCCCCTGCATCGAGTCTATCGGGATCTGATCGTAGCCTGCGGACGTAGCGATTGATGGTGCGCTTTTAGTACGTATCAAGTACATGTATGCATGTATGGTTTATAAAGCTCTCGGTCATTGCTTATTGGTATGTCGCCATGTAAGATGAAGCATTACTCATGAGAATCTGCACTATATGACGTAATACAATCTATGGCAATAATAGTTCGGTTTTATTAACATTACTGACAACTAGATGTCCTCGTTAAGTTCTTTCTCGCTTACTCTTACACTTAACCACTGATTTGCTGACAGAGACAGCGGTTGACAGGTATTGAGGTTGTAACTATCGTGATTTCAGATATTACTAAGAACTAAAAGTTATCACTAAATTCGACAAATTGCATAAATCGTGGAACCACTCTTCATGCAAAGTATACTATAAAATTATACTGGAATATACAGAACAATTTAAGGCGTTTAAAAATCTAATGTCTAGTAAACTGCAGATATCAGTGGGAAGTACTTATATAATTTTTTTTCTTGAAGTTCTTCACTCATTTTCATTATATACAAGTAATAATTTATTAATTTATCTTATTACATTATCTCTTACGATCCTGATTATTACAAAGCTAGCTAAAAATTTCTCTCAAATCATGTACACATTCATTAAAAGATGTGAAGACTAATGGGAACATATGAAGTATCCATAAAAATAATTAGCATTTCTTAATCAATACATTTTTGAGTGAAAAACATGTGGTCTAATAAGCATTCACAACTTTCCATACTAAACAAACCCCTTGCATTGATCGCTTTGAAGCAAAAATATTTAAAATGTATAACATAAATATAATTCCAGCTAAAAAGCAGAAAATTTCATATTCAATTTGGAATATTCCATTATATACTTCACGAGTTTTGACACTAAAAACGTAATAAAGATGATTATATTAGTTTGACACAATCCATGCTTGTTACAATAAAACACAACGAAAAAATACTTTAAAAAAACAACAGAAGAAAAAAATATATAAATATATAATGTAAAAAAAGGTTAGAACTGCACAATACATTCATAATAATAATATTCCCATCACCTGTGTTTTAGTGATATATAGGTCCCGGATTAGGCTGCATGTAAAGAGAGAAACATATTTATACAGAAACATCTCAACTTAGAACATGATAGGAACATAGCAAGTGCTTTCGGAAACACATGTTGTTCACTTGAGAAATGTTTATATTGATGGGACAATTTAGCTGTTTTTACCAAAAAAAAATCTAATTGGGTTTACACATCATTAGTAAAAAAAAAAGTGCAACATTGCACCTGTAGTCCCCGAAGGGGTAGGCAGAGGAGTGTGGTACACTTCTATGTTTCACCAGTTATGTTTAAGTCACATGGAATATGTGGAGAGCCTATTGTCATACACCGGGCGCGAATCTAGACTCCGAGTCACTACTAGAAATTCTAAATTAGAAAAATCCAATAGCACCCAACCCGGGATTTAGTACATACATCATTAGTACTCGGTAAATATTGAATATTATCATGATAAAAATTAACAAACGTCCACCTGTTTTAATTTATGTATTGAATGGCGATTTATAACCTTAACTGAGACCTCTTATATTTTTTTTTCATTCCTATATAGACCTGATACAATATAAATATTTCTCAAATGCGTCGAAAGTACAGAATCAAACCTGTATCCCTTTTCCAAGACTACTGATCGTTTTACAACAATCAAATTAAAAAAAAAAATTCAATGGGTATTAGGCTTCATTATGTACTAAAATATTCCAAAATTAAAATATTCTACATGATGGTAATTGTTAGTGGAACAAACTAGCTACACAACGGACGATGACTCACCTTGCTGGTGAAACGACGGTCGTGTGCCATACAGCCCCTCGTAGCCCTGCTCCGGCCCGAGCATGTCCTACAGAATTTTCATAAAATAACAGATGAATAGAATTATCAAATTCTGAAACAAACTTATGTGGACATTTTGTAAGCATTACAATAGTGTAAGCTCTGTAAAACAAAAAAGGAAAGGTCAATAGGACATTAACTTTCATATTGTAAAAAAGACCATAACAATTCAAAAAACGTTTTTATGAAATAGAATAGGTATTAAACCACTGCACCATTTAATAATTGATTAAATTGGCAAACTTGGATGTCACATTCAATCACATTGGCTGTATAAAAAAGTGGATAATTCCAATACAAAGAAAATATGTGATGATCATCAGCACAAAATAGAAGGCAAATAAGTAGGAAATTTCCATACTTTAATTGCATCATAGTTTTTGTACAAAATATTACACTTTATCTTTAAAGATTGAATGCTAGCTTAGCCAGTGTCATCATCATCATTAACCCGTCATTGTCCGCTGCTGGATATAGGCCTCTCCAGAAGTATGCCACTGAGCTTGATTTTTAGGTCTTCACGTCCAATTACTTGCTAGCTTATAATAGTAAAAGAAAATTAAGATGATAGATATCAGCAGTGAAGTTACCTGCAGGTCGGGTTGCATGGCGAGATCATTGGGCCACATCTGGTGGTCGTCGCGGAACAGCGAGTTGGTGAGCTCCATTGAGAGTCTCTTCTTGTAGTCATGCGGCTTGTCCTCCGACATGCGGAATAGCACTGCGGCCGCGTAAGTTGCTACACCTGGATGAAAAACACATAAATGTATTGGAAACTTAGTTATCTCAATAATTTAATTGATTTTCAGAAGTTTTTTGGTGTATTATAAGTCATATTTAGTCCTTATGTTAAATACAATAATTTTGGTACTACAGTTTCATTTGTTAGGTTTGTTCGTAAGTGAAAAATTATACCTTTTTATGCAAAAAGGTGTAAAACCAGCTCCCACATTGTTATATCGTACTCACCTTCGTTGCGGGAGTGCAGGAGCTCAGTGAGCGGAGCGGTGGCGCCCTCGGCCTCGATCATTTCCGCCCCCTCCTTGTCGGCCGCCAGCTCGCAGAGCACCCCGGCCGCGACACGCTTAAAATATACAGCATAATATTTACTAGAGAATATTTCGCACCCAGAAAAAAACTCGTAGAATCGAAAGGGAGTCTCATAGCGGAGTAGAGCCGGCGGGCGCGCACCTGGATGTTCTCGATCTCGTTGAAGAGCAGCTGCACGAAGATGGGGATGACGTTCTGCTGGCGCACGAGCTGGCGGTTGAGCGCCTCGCGCGCCAGGATGTGCAGCGCGCCCACGGCGCCCTCCACGATCTCCTCCATGCGCACGCCGTCCGCGTAGGCGCCGCCCGCCGCGCCGCCCGCCAGCGACGAGCGCTGCTGCACGCCACGCCCGCACGGTTAGCACTTTGCCCCGGCTAACACGCTAGCCTCCCACTGATCATGTGCACGTATCTCAAGTTTATGGACATCATTCTTTGAAGCGGTCAAATAAGATCGGGTGATTGATTAAATTTTGTAATATTTGTGAATTGTTGCATGCCGAAATTACTGCTCGTCCCGAGTACGGTGGAACCTAGTGGTTCGTCCGTAAGCGAGCCGTCTTGCGAGGAGCTAGGTTACTGTTATTATAGGAGCTTAAAGGCTAGTTAGAAGTGTAATCGACCCTTCAACGTTTTCCAAGCACCTACTTAAATCACAAAATGACGGCACCATATTATTTTACTTTACTAGTAAATTAGTCTCCGCTGCGATCTCGCTTCAAACGGCGAAAGCTTACGAGGAAGGACCTCATACAAGTCCGAAACTAGTCGGATCATGCCGAAAAACGTACGTGAGTCAAACCGGTGCATTTTTGATTACGCCATATGATTATCCGTAATGCAATACCCTGATCGACTACAATGGCACACATGGAGGGCCGGCACAATGAGCGCGGCGCGTACCCGCTGCGTGTCGTTGAAGGCGCGCATGAGCAGGCGCACGAGGTGGTGCACGGCGCCGTGCTCGCGCAGCGGCGCGTGGTTGGCGGGGCACAGCGCCAGGTTGCGCACCAGCCCCACCACCGCCTTCACCAGCGGCCAGCGCGACGGCGGCTGCAGCAGCTTCACGATCACCTGCCGCCCGCCCGTCGTCTCGTTACAGTCATAGTATTATTTCGTTTCGACGGGCACGTTACCCGTCTCCCGGTGCTCGAGTTTGACCGGCACGGATGTCATGAGTACCGAAACGATTACGGCACGTTCGTGGAAATAAAATGGACGCACCGGTAGGCCGTAGTGCAGGCGGACGGCGTTCTGCGCCATCTCGCTCTCGACGTGGCGCGACGTGAGGTGGCGCAGCGCGCACACGGCGGGCTCCGTGATCTCCTCGCGGTCGCCGGCCGACACCACGGTGCGCACCAGGGCGTCCACGCCGCCCGCCTGGCACACGGTCACCTGTGAATGACATATATTTTATTTTAACGTTCGGAATATCGTATGACCTACGACTTTTGATAACATTCCTTTTGATGAGGGTCATCTTTCCTTTCGCTTTCTTGCAATATGTCGAATTGATCCCATGAAAAGGAACGAAGGTGTGTACGAAAACCGAGAAGGAGCACGCTATTTGAATTGACCAATAGATGCGCGCGGTAAGATGATACCAACCCATTTTTCGAAAGGTTGGTGCTAACGATATGTACGAGTGTGTGACGAGAAAGACAAATAGAAAAAAAGAACACATCAGCTGTATACTTAACATTCAGTTTTGTATATAACGTGTGTTGTTACATTAATTTATATTTGTTATTTAAATTAATAAATGTATTTACTGTTAACAATAAGTGTTTGAAAAACTTCAAATCATTGATTAAAAAATTCGAATTCGAAAAATTCGAAATTCGAATTATATTTAAATTTAATTTCTAACGCTGCTCAATTAATCAGTTTAATATTGATTAAAAAAAAATTTAATTACATGGATCATCTTAAATATTAGTAACTTAAAAAATATTTTTAATTGTAATCTAATATTACACATCATATGTGACTACTGTAGGACTCATACATTTTTGGATAGCATTTGGTAACAAATTGAGGTCATTTCCTAAATTCATACAATATTATGTTTAACAAACAGTAGTGATTATGCAATTTTATTACATAAAGCCGACAAAGATTGGCGCTGAATTAAACGACTACCCCTACTTACATTTCCTTTGTAATGTATATCCGATAACTGAGCCAAATAGTATAACATTTGTTTACCTTATTACGCTGATTGTTGCATGTCAAATTAGACAAGATGCCTGCAGCGCAGGTGACGATGTTCACATCAGTAGATGCAAGCACTTGCACCAGACTCTGCAGAAGAGCTTCAAGTCCCTCCACCTATAAACAAGACATTATATTTTATACTGCCTTTCTCAACCTTTAAAATATTTTTGTTTATGAATTCAAACATATGCTTTTTATAATATAGAAAGTAACATGTATGAATGTATGTGTTTATGTCATTATGTACATGTACATTATGTATAATTTGGATACACCATCATTATTACTTTGGTTCACTTGTACATGGTTATCCACCATTACTCATAAATACTAAAATATTTTCTAACTTTTGATGTAAACCAATTCCCTTCTGTTTCTTTACCTTAGTAGCAGCATCAGACAAGTTTCTGAGTGTCCAGAGACAGTTTTGAACAAGACGGCCGCTAGGGTTACCAAGATGCATGGCTAGTGCCTGCATGCCCCCAGCTTCAACAATGGCTGGCTTGTTGCTCGAGCAAACAGACAGTACCTGAGAAAATAAGCGCATTATTTTAATACAGAGTCTAAAGGTAAGAAATTCTGTCAATAGGCAATTTATTTATGCAATGATTAAGAAAAACATGTAGCATCAACCTTTAAATCCCGAAGGGGTAGGTAGAGAAGTGTAGTACACTCTCACTTTTCACTAGTTATATTTAAGTCCCATGTAATAGGTGGTGAGTCTATTGCCATATACCGGACACACACCCAGACTCCGAGTCACTGCTAAAAATTCTAAATTAGAAAATTCCAATAGTACCCTGACCCATGTTTGAACCCAGGACCTCCCGTTCGGCAGCCGCGTTTGCAACCACTCAACCAACGAGGCAGTCAAATAAAAATAATATATCCTATTTAAAGTCAATCAGAGCTCTATTGGGGCAGGCATAAATATGGTTGTGGTGATAATCTCTCCCTCAAAGTTACAACCACTAGAGGGCTGTTAGTGCTTGACTACACTTTGTTTATGAGTCTTAAATATACATTCAATTAATTAAATGTTACAATGAGAACATATGAGTTGTGCTACTAATGTATCAGATGTTAATAATTTACGTAAATCGTAACATTATCGTAGTGTGATTAAGTAATTATTTATAGATATTTTGTAATAAGAAAATCTTAGCATAATTTATTGTTTTTCTCATAAATATCCTAAATCTTTGCATAGCCCTTGTTGTCCATGGGAATTATCCAGTTTTTAAATCTTAATGACATACGATATACTAAATGTTGAAGTAAATTGCTTACCTTCAGAACCCTGGAGGTGGTCCACAGCAACTTTTCATAATCGTAGGAGCGCATAATGCGGACAAGTTCAATAGGTCCCTGAGATGCTAAGATTATGAGTTTCGACTCTTGATTCCCATACGCCAAGATCTGAAGGCAATCAGTTACGATCGCGAGGAACTTGACGTTGTTCCTCTGGAGCAAGGCTACCATCTTCTGAAGGCCACCAGCAAGACGGACAGCCATTTTAGATCCATCCTGATGCAGCAGTAGATTATGTAGGGTGGTGATAGCATAGAACAGCACAGATTCTACAGGCGAGCTCAAGAGCTTCACAAGGGCTGGTATGCCGCCACTCTTGAAAATGGCCAGCAGGCCTTGGCGATGGTGGGACAAGTTGTGCAAGGTCCCAACAGCTCCTTTAGTGGTCTCGAGATCATTGCTGTTAGAAATTGCTCGCACTAAGGCTGCGACCATTTGAGGTGAGTTCATGATGGCATGACGAGAAGCCTCCTTCTTCGAGAGTTGGTGCACCATCATTGCAGCCTGGGAGACTACAACTTGATCCTCGTCATTGAGTAACTTTATCAATTCTGGTATGGCCCTGTTAGAATAAGCAGTTCATGTTTCATATGTGATGTAATGAAAATTTGTGTTCAGATCCATCTTTTTTCAATATTTTTTACGTTTACAAAATAAACATGAATGTAGTTCAACAAAATACTAAATGGAGATTAATATTACTTAAACATACCCAGGACATATCTTTAATGTGTATATTATTAGTATTATTTAATGTGTTTATCATTAGTATTAATTTAGTATTAGTGTAAGTTTTTTTTAAATTAGTATCAAAACATCATATACTGTTACAATGTGTCACAAATAGACAGAAAAGATGAATCTGAACAGGATGTTCTGTCTATATATGCAATATGAAGAAATATAGAATACATGTGGTGTTAAAAGTCAACAGTGAATTTTAATTAGGTCATATATGAACATATTAGTCATAACATTATATAAATTTAATATTGAAGAACAACCATAAGGTCTTTTAATAATACTGCTGTTACTAAATTAACTTACCGGGTAGCCAAATCAGCATCATCCTGGTAATTGATGAGGTTGACGACGGCGTGTTTCAACATTTGCGAGGGTTCAGCAAGCCGCTGGACAGCTGTGGGTTGGGCTGGGTCCAGCTGAGTGGAAGGTATCTCAATACCCTCCTCGAGGGTCTCGGGAAACATAGCTGCGCGGACACGTTGCGAGCGTGTCTGCGACAGCTGCTGGTTCATGTCTGGGGATGGCAGCAAAAAAAGTACTTGTTAATTATTTATATGAGAAATTATGTAACATATCAGAATTTGTTGCATAAATAAATTACTTTGAATGTATAAAACACCAACATAATTGGATAAAAAATAATTGAACTTACAAATTTCATAATAAAAACAGTACCTTTAAGTAAGATATTTAATATAAAATACTTTACCATCAACTTGTTCTTGGGTGAACCCTTGTGCAAATCCTTGGTCCAAATCGAACATGAGTTGATCACCTTCCATTTCATCATCTTCTTTGCCAGTAAGTGATGGGACCTGGGAAGGTGTATAAATTTAGTTTGCAAATATCATTATGTTTTCAATGCATTTATGTTTTTCTCTACATGATGAGTTGCATGACTATTTATCTGTTGTTTTATATTACATATAGCTGTGCCCGCGACTGCGTACGCGTAGATTTCGTAATTTAAAAAAATAAATTAACATAACTCCCGTATAATAATCCCATTACAATATAATCCTGAAAACTGCATTCAAATCGAAAAAAAAAAACATTGTTTTGTGTTCTCTTGCGTATATAACGGCACCCCATTATGAATTTTTAAATTTATATTTGCCACGTACAGACATCGATCATTTAGTTTTATTATATATATACATAGATACTTAAAGAAAGCATGAAGCTCATATAAATTATACAATATACAGTACAAACCTGAGTAGCAGCCCCAGAGTTGATACCAGAATCAACCAAGTAAGAGTTTTGCTGCCACATGAGGGTCTGTTGTTCCTTGCTTGGTGCCATGGGCACATCGGACGCTCCATAATTGCTGTGTGACACTGGAAATTTATAACATACAAAGATAAATATTTATACAACGCAATTCATTAATACATGAGAAATCTTTGCAACCCATTTAAAGAATTTGTACACACAGATACAGAAGAGATAAATTTTTTTTTTTTTTAATCGACCCATTAACATTCCACTGTTGGAATATGAGTCTCCTCCCATATTGAGAGGGTT
>DWJK01001904.1:0-15746 GCA_018248815.1 Croniades pieria auraria
ACGAAATCTACGCGTACGAAGTCGCGGGCCCAGCTATTTTTTACTATATTTACTCTTGGTGATCAAAGCGTGATGTTCTTAAAATAGTTTTTCAATAGATTGTTCCCTAATTAACGCGGGTGAAACCGCGGGGCACAGTTAGTATTATATCGTTGTTTAGAAAAGGAGGTATTCCTGTTAATTTTGAACGCATAGACATTATACAAGACACAAGTATGCGACGCATTTCGTAGTTGTTGCTAAACGAAATCCAGCGAAGTGAACGGTAAATAAATTTAACGATGCGTTTTGCATGTGAATGTGTCAAAAGTGTAATTACGGGGAGTGGCAGTTGCACAAGTGAGACAATTGACGTACCGGCGCTGAAAGAACGTGAGTGCCTGCCCGCGGTTCCCATAGATGACGTAGCGAGCAGCACCGTGAGGTTTTAGGTGGTTGAAGAACCTTATAACACCCACAATCGTCCTCACGATTGTACGGTGTCCATGGTGAATTTCTTCACGTTAAAAAGGACAAAGAAGATGCAATAGTTTTACAAACTATCTCTGTTCCGGCCTGTGAGCCAAGCGTCGCGGACGGTCATAGAGTTCCTTGATAAGATAATATCGCAGAACCTACTTTCGCCCCTACAATGATGGATAACCTATCTATGATATATGTTACTCCGTTGAAAAAAAGAACAAATGAAATGCGGTAGTAATTGTTTAACAGACGATCCCTATTCCAAACTGTAAGTAGAGCGTCAAGGATAGTCAAGCCATAGCTTCTTGACATAGTTACCATATTCCTCGCCACAAAAAGCGGACAATGTACGGTACACATTTATGGAATTGTTAATAAAGGGCGTATCGTAGTGAAACATCATCTAAACAGTTTATAACTAAAATACTATAACAAATAAGTTTGTTAAACGTTAGTTTATAAATAAATACTAAAACAAGTTTGTTAAACGTTAGCTTATAAATAAATACTAAAACAAATAAGTTTGTTAAACGTTAGCTTATAAATAAATACTAAAATAAGTAAGTTTGTTAAACGTTAGCTTATAATTACATATTAAAACAAATAAGATTATTAAACGTTAGCTTATAAATAAATACTAAAATAAATAAGTGTTAAACGGTAGTACATAACTAAAACACGCCAGACTGTCCGGCGAAGAATATGGTGCACATAACATCGCTTCAAGTCGGAACGGCTTAAAGCATCTGGTCATTATATGGGTTTATCTCACTTTGACATTTACATATAATTTGTTAAAGTTAACGGAACACTCGACACATTGTAGTTAATTAACGCCCTACAATCAATAACATCAATTCACCGAATTTAAAACGTTACAGAGTAAGATTTCAGGGCCCCCAGGCGTTACTTAGTTTTAAGTAAATAAATGTATACAATAGATATCTACTCGTATATGTGTTTAAAAGTTTATGTTAACAGTGTTAACACACTGGCGTGGCCACGCGGCGGTTTGGAAATAGCGGAGTAGAAAAGTAGGGAAAAATATTACTTACTATTGTTCAATTCGAAACGCTGATGTTTATATTTACCTTAAAGAATAACGTAACATCACGCCTGTAATCCCCAAACGGGTAGGCAAAGGAGTGTAGTACAACCCCACGTTACACAAGTTACGTTTAAGCCCCACAATGGCATAGGTGGTGAGCCTATTGCCATACACCGGGCACATATCCAGACTCCGAGTTACTACTAGAAATTCTAAATTAGAAAAATCCAATGGTACCCGACCCGGGATTTAAACCCAGGAACTTCCAATCGCGCTTGCGACCACTCGACCAACGAGGCAGTCAACCTTAAAGAATATTATAAGAAATTAGTATTCGATATTGCCAGACCATTCCAAAGAGGCCGAACGTAAGTTTGGCCTCTGGTATATACCAGGCCAGGAAGACGCAATAGAATTTCCGCTATGGATATGTGTGCGGGCATAATATTTGCGATTTAAATGGGTTTTTTCAATTTTAAATATACAACACCTTAATGTATTAATTTATTTAATTACATTTCTAGTTAACATTTACATAAACAAGGTAGTTATTTCAAATATAATGGTTATTAGAAATGATAACTACCGGTAAACAGATTTTCCTATAAATAAATAAATATGTAGGTTAATTTTGAAATGTTAAAACGTACTAAAAGTAATTTGAAATCCATATCAACTTCGTCATCAACACTTTTATCTTTCCACTGTTGGGCACGGTTCTGCTTTCAAGATATGCCGAATTAAGGCCATAATCTACTGCGCAGGCGAAATCTCGGCTGGCAGACTTCATAGGCCTTAAAGAATATTACGGACAATTCTAAAAGATGCAGGTTTCCTGGCCTGTTTCTGACTGACATATGTTTATAGGATTAAAATAATATCTATAAGATTAAGGTAATCTTATAAACATGTATTTGTAGTTTTGTAAAGACGTGCTTGTCCAGATTTGTACCTAGAATCGCCGTAGTAGGAGGCTTAATTCTACCCCACAAGTCGAAACTATTACAGCCTCAGTCAGTGCTTAGTTTTTGAAATACGCATTTTATCGCAATAAATTATGATTAATGATAAAAGAAATGAAAGCATTAGGTACAATTTAATTACTCTCATTTGTCCAAGATAAAAGTTTGCACGATATCTCGCAGACATTTCTTTTATTATGACAATGATAATCGTGCAAAAGACAGGAAAAATATTTTTATCAGACGGTATCAACAAACAAAAATTAAGTAAACAAGAACACAAATCACATATTTGAATACGTTATTTTAAACACAAGAATTTTTAAGCTACGTGTAAATTTTCCTTAGATTTAAAATTTGTTATAAAAGTTGCCAACGTTAAATGAATTTTTATTGGGAAAAGTAAAAAAAATGTTTTTTTTTTATACCCGTAGAATTTTTTACAAGCATGCAGATTTATGGGTTCAGATTTTAACGAAGTTAGTGTCAATCAAAAAGGTTGTACGCATTTTTGACATATTTACCATTACAATAAGAGTTATAGGTGTGTCACATCATATTTTCATACATACATACATGATTTCATATTCACATGCCGACCAACATGCACAAATATGACTAAACGACAAAATATGACTTAAAAATAAGGTTATTTTTTATTATCAGAATCTTTAAAAAAATTGTAATGCAACCACACAATATTTCTACCACTAGGTATCGCTAATGTAATGTTGGAAAACATTAGGCTCGCCTGGAAAAAAAACTTAAGATTATACGGCTAATCTTAAATTTTTTTACATCTATATTTAACTGTGACATATTTCTTCTTAACGGTGGAGGAAAACATTATGAGAAAACCTGCAAAATGTAGAGTTAAAAAAAATTGTTCTTTAAGCCTTGTAGTGGCTTAGACTCTCTCACCGTGGAGAAGACGCGTGTGTAGAAATGAAAAAATAAAAGAGGTAGGCAAAAATATTTCATCTTATATTATTATCATTTTTTACCAAGTAAACGAATCGTAATGATAACATTTTTCACGTGTTTTTCTTTTTACATCCGCCATTTTTTTTTATTATTCTCCAAAAGAAGGATTAAGAATGCCACATTTTACGTTCACTCTTCTATAAGCGTGTTCATTGATACAATCAATGATAAATAATTTTATTTTCCTTTTTCAATCAGACGTGTGAATTCAAAATTTCATTTTCGGATAATAACACACACTAGACATTAAGCATTTATCAACACTAATGGGTTCGCGGAGCGCCGCCGCCGCGTCCTGGTGGGTCTCTGTTTTGAATGCGTTTGATACCATGGATGAAATATTAATTATGCCTCGTTCAGTTCCCATGCGGCATGTTCGATATGATATTGTCTCTGTATTCTCGTGTGCATTGTTACAATAAACGTTGAATGATCTTGAATAGAAACATGTTAGTAATTTTTCTAAAAGCTCGGTTTAAGAACAATACGTACATAATATGTCGATATGATACGTAGGTTCACAATGGATGAAATCGTGTACAGATAAAACATTGTGACCCATACTGTAATAAATATTATAAATGTAAAGCTGATACTGTTTGTTTGGTACGTTTTCACGTAATATCGCTGAACCGATTTCTATGAAATTTTGTATGAAAATAGCTCGAATCCCGGGAAAAATACACAAACTATTTTGAATACCATGTATTTTTGACAATTCCTAGAAATGCGAATTGAAATGAGAATAGATTATTTTATTTCATTGGCACAGAATAGGCATACATTGCAAATGATGCAAAATTGAACATTCGCTTATTTTATAACATTAATGAACTGTTCAAATAGAAGATGTAATATTAATTTATCACAATATTCTGTACACTATTACACATTAGTAATAGTGTACAGAATATTGGTTACTTGTTTTAAATAGATAAATAAATAAATAAACAACATTATTGAACAAACTCCTAAATCTTAAAGATCTTTGTTCATATATTATGTGCATTAAGTATTTAGAGGAAGCAAGGTCTGTAAGAATGAGATGTTTGGCGATCAATCTTTTCTTATTTCCCTGTAAGGATTGTTAAAAATTTTCATCAAAACAGCTGTAA
Source organism: Croniades pieria auraria (assembly GCA_018248815.1). Classification (NCBI taxonomy): domain Eukaryota; kingdom Metazoa; phylum Arthropoda; class Insecta; order Lepidoptera; family Hesperiidae; genus Croniades; species Croniades pieria. The sequence goes on from DWJK01001904.1 coordinate 4,572, forward strand.
TAGATGCAAAGATTGTATAGAAATTATTAGTTATCACGTAAACAACGTCATACGTAGATACTAGGATAGAATAATAATAATGCTAACAGTCGCGGCAGAGTTTAGTCTAGCCTCATTCCGATGCCGTTTATTTATATACATTTGAGGGGTGTGAAGTGTCCGTTGGCGAAATGTCGTTGCGCATACGACTGACACTCGTGATCGCACCTGGCCGCGCAGACGGATGCACTGACGGCGTGTCGTCTGCGACACACACATACACACACAGACTTAAACGCACACAGACCCATACACACACACACACATACACGACACACTCAGTTCCCAGAACCGTGCCTGGTCTAATGCATGCAATGCACCTTCAATAACGCCCTGTGAATACAATGCATTCCTATAAACGATAAGCGTCAAATTAAATGTTATAAGTTCCCGATAATAAACACATCACACCCGGCGCGAACGTAATATGAACGTAACAATTCTGAGTCGACAAGATTCGCAATTAGTAGGCTTTAGTTATAACCATTATTGTGCATCCGATCTTCCTAGTAACTGCTAGAGCTTTTGAGTACCTACAACTCTCCACGCTGCTCCATTACGGATTCGTGGAGGTGCAAGCTAATGCCCAGCAAATCTGTCAGACTTTTAAGCCGTATTTGAGGCTATCGACGACATTTGACGATAGTAACTCTGACCGACTGCTTAGCATGCCCTCCAAAGCATTAAAACGCTGAGTCACTGCTTACCGTGCTGTTCAACTCTTGTGGAAACTTGCCAGCAGTGGCCACCAATGCGAGCGCCGACCACGCCCGACGTTGCATCATATTTTAGATCGTTTATGATGTGCAACCGCATTTGTGCCGCGAGAGCTTCTGTGCACATGACTCACCATTTTTCTAATCGATATATTACAGTCGTTGGCGCGAATATTTTATTGCGTCCTACGTTCAAAAACGGGTGATTACATCATAGAGAGATGCAAGTGTTCATGGCGAACATAAGTCAGCCGGTTCAAGGCACGGATGTGAGTTTTTTAAGTATTTAACACCGGCTAATAAAATTTTTTTTGCTGTACATGATAACGGGATAGCAACAGTTGAATTTTTTAAAATATAAACTATATTTACTTTGAAAGATACCAATTGAAAACCCAGTGAAACTACTCGAAAAAAAACAAAGCAAATTACGTATGAATAGACGTACATAATTATGTATGTCATACAATAATAATTCATTGAAGAATAATTAAAGGATTGTCATACTTCAACAATATTTGTCAAATAGACGTACCCGTTTTCTCTCGCTAACGTAAATACTGTTTAGTGAAGGTGCGTCCGGTGGACTCTGAATTGGAAATGGTGAAAATTTTCCTAATCGTTTTAGTAATTCGAACAGCACTGCAGGCAATCTATCCTGTTGTGAACAGCCGTCGTAAACTAACGTCGTGTGCGATTTCAATACTTAAAACGGTTCCACATTTCCAGAAATCTGCGTAGTAGCAGCACAGAGGAGCAATGCGCTGCAGTCCTCGCCGAATCGCGGGAAGTGGTCGGAGCTGAGCAGGAACGCTAATCTAATTGATTTCAGCGAGCTAGCCAACGAATAAATATTTCATCGGCATATGTTTCCGTGTGGGATATAATTATTTATACCGCGGATCCTATTTACATTGCAGTTGCACGAGTCGCCGCTACGAATTATTCGCAATAAAATGCAAAGCGGTGTCGGCGGCTTACTACTTTCGGAGTTATGGTTTAATTTATTTAGTGATCAATGTGGAAGAAGCACGGCTCGTCTACAAAGATAGAGATATTTGGAATTTGGTGCTGCCTACCTACACTGTAAGCGACCTGTTGTGATGAAATTATTGTAATGGGTCAATTAACTTTTTGGATACTAATGTGTATAGGATATAACAAATCTCTTTTTTATTTAGTTTTTACATAATTAACAGAAGATACATATACGCTTTTCATCCGCGCATCATTTTGCGTTATGCAACTCGTTATATTTATTGAATAATATATATATTAGTTATTTAACCCTATTGTTATTACTATTATATCTTTCCCGTTTACTGTCCTTTGCTAATTTTTTTTTTTGCACCTGTCTTTTTTATTTTGAGTTGATACTATTGGGGGTTGACTGGTGGAGAATGCCATTAAGCATTAAGATTCGCCCTTTCTTATGCCGGTATATGGTGTTCAATAAAGAGTAAATAAATAAATAAATAATATAATATTTGTTCGTATTTAATAAGTTACCCAGATTTGGTTACTAGTTGACATTTTGTGTTAATTGTTTATATTGTTGAACAAAAATAGGAGCGAAATAGCGTAACTCTCCTCAATACTAGAAACCCTTCTATCGCTGTCCAAGTTAGTGTTTTAATACCCTATAAAATCGATCTACCTCCACATTTTGAAACAGCTACCACACAGCAGCGTAGTACTGCTGGTCTGGAACAACAGATGTGGCGGTACAAGTCCCGACAGGTAACATTTTACTATTCCTATACAATATACCAACAAATCAAGGCCGAGGAGTTAGCGGAACTTATCTACATACATCAGCAATGGTGAGACATGTTATTGAAACGTTTATCATGTTGACGAAACATTTACATTCTTACCTGTCATTCACACGAATGTATGCAACATGAATACATATAACGAAATCGTATCGGTTCAAATTCAACGTGGATACACGATGTTTGCCCAAATTTTGTGAACGCAGCTGTCCGAGCATAGTAATAACCGTTGAACTAATTCGTAGAAATAAACACGCCGAGAAGTTTGTGGGTATTCGACGTAGCAGTAAAATAAATTGGCATGTTGGTGGAGAAAACGATCTGCACACGATTTGATGTCGACTTTTTGCCAGCACTCGGTCTTAGCTAATGACTTTTTCATATAATTATTTCTGGCACAACCAGCTATGCAATTCCACCTTATAAAATACAATACGATTCAAATTCACAATACAAAAAAAATACAGTAAGCGCACGCGTTCTAATATCGTCATCGAAAATGCTTAAACGGAACGGACAGTTACCAAGCGACGGGCAATAAATCAGAATTTTAGGTAATGAATTCGTCAACGCACCTTCAAGTGTATGTATGTGTCATTAAGAATTCCGTGACGCGCGCATCACGCCGTGAGAGCACTGTTAAATAAGCGCGCGGCGGACGAGCTGATGTATCAAAAACAGGTTTGCATGTCTGGATCGAAGTTTGCGGTCGCGATATCAAGGATTTCTACAGCCGAGCGGACATCACAGGGCTACTATCCAGATCATCTCGGCAAACATCACTGCCGCTGAACATCGCCTTCGAACACACACGCTAACGTGAAATCGGACCACGCTTTAACAATAATAACACAAATAGGGGAAACACAATAGCTACGGTGACGCGCAGTTTTCGAAATAGCCGGGATAAAGTTGCCGAATGTCACCCATTGCGTTGAGCGAGTGTGTGATGGATTCTCCTTTCCATTCACCGGTCACGTACTCGTACCGTACGTACGTAGTTTGGGAGCGAATCATAAACGAGGGAACGATTCGCGATTTCCAAAGAGACGGTTAATACGAGCTCGACGCACGGTTATCCACGCTTATCCGTTCAATGGACGGCGGGCGTATAATTGATATTCACTTACACTGACGAGGTCGGCTTATAAAGCAGGTGAATAATGTCTTTCTCGGAGACAAAAATGCAAATATCATGCGTTTAATTTAATACTCGCGGTGCGATAGCGCGATGGAGCACGCAACTAAATTATTGCATCCATAACGCGACATCCATTTAAATATGAATAAGCTATTTTAGTACGACATAAATCGTCTCGCTCGTTGAAATACGTAAAACGGTTTTCGTGAAAGTTTTTCTTTTTTTCTCCTTCTTTACAATAGCGTTTTATTTATATCTATTGTGTGTAACTTGAAACTTATTTGACTACGAATTTAGTATTTAGAGCTGGGAGAGAAAGTAGAGTCACGAATGTTCAGAGAGGACGCATTCATTTTATAAAACGATACTAGAATGTGTGACTCGACGCAATTTACAGTGATATTGCTCAGATTAAACCAATTGCCAGAATAACGACACTTGTCATTGGCTGGTCGGGCTCGCGTTGCGCTGGGAGCATAATTGTTTAATGTGTCTACATCTAATAGGATTCTATTAGACATGGTTGTTAATGATCGCTCATAACTGCAGTCGCTTGATGTGATTACTTAGAAGAGGAGCGCTTTTACTGGCCATTAATTAGCTTTTACTTTAAAACAACCCGGACTGAACTGCGGTACCCAATAAATCGGCATTGTAAGTGAATTAAATGAATGTGAATTAATTGAAGAAAGTGTAATAGCACCGTCTCGTCTAACCGTAAATAGACGGTCTCTCGAAAATCTTCTGGAGCTCAATGATATACTAAGCATCTATGTACGTAATATCCGGGTTATACCACTAACAATCTCAATTTAACTCTAATAAGGTTATTATAAATATAACAACCTTTTCTCAAGAATCCTGTTCAAGATCGGTTGCCTGCTTGTTTGCTATTCTTTACATAAAAAAAAACTCTTTTTATTATGTACCAAGCGAATAAAGTACGTACCAGTATTTGGAAATTCCTATTGCTCAATAGGATATACTCCTCGAGTAAAGTCCTCTTAAATAGGATATACTCCTCGAGTAAACTCCTCCGTACCGAAATACCCAAAGTGACACTCATGTCACCGGCGGCGATAGCGCGCGCGCACGTAACCGACGAATTAAATGCAAATCATCAGCACGTTACGCGTATATAATTGGTCGTTATTGAACGTCTTGTCGAATTAAACCGGCTCCACCGAATATTAAAGTACGCCTATATAAGGTTTCATGTACGTATCAAGAAGAAGGCATAGTACTTAACTAACGTACGTGGTATAGGCGTATAATAAAAACTCAATAAAAATTGAATCTCATTACAGAAGCAATTAAATAGAACAAACACGTCACTCAAGTGATGGTGCGCGGGCGCGGGCACACGCGCTGCTGCGCCAACAAAAGAAAATCTCCCAGTTTTTCTTATTGTTAGTTAGACCATTGTCCGACAGATAGAATGGGATCAACACAAAAAGACGTCCACACGAATACGTCCGAGAGCTTGTGGTTATGGGAGGCACCTACATACCTCCTCGTACTACAACTGTACATTGCTGTAACTTATACGTTATTAGTATCCATAATAACAATACACGAGTTTTTATTTTGCGTTTCAAAAACGCGGTGAATGTCAAATGTATTGTACTCACAAAATTGTTAAAGAATCAACTGTTCGGAAATAAATATTTGGGATAAACGTTTCTATTTATTTGCTACTCTCAAAGATGTATTGGTCTTGATACAACAGTGCATAGTTCGTATGACTCTGGTTACAATCAAATCTCGTGTCGTTATCAAGGCGCATCAATTATAAAACCACACCCAAATCGATTAAAAAACACATTTTCAATCGAATAACTATATACATAAATAAGTGCTTATTTAACTTGGTGCAATGCAAAACTGTCTTAGTGGATGGACATGGCAGAGAAACTTTTTAAACTTTCAATTCAAAAACGGCTAGGCAGATTAAAACTGTAGTAATTCACGGCGATATTTTACGACGATGTTGCAAATGTCTCGGCTATCGGCCTACATCAAGGTAAAACAACACGGGCACTATAACTTTCCAACTGCACGTTTTAATAGATTACCGATTTTGATATTGGATTACAAGTGCGAGCTTTCGGTGAGTGGGGAGCGTTGGACGATGTTTTGTAACCGTCTATTTACGGATGTGATTATGCCGCGCTTTGATAAAAGCAATGTGCTTGCACTAAAACGGCGGGAAAATTGTGATGTTAGGAGATGAAAACACTTCAGCACTTCCATGCACTTTAAAGTTCAATACAGTTACGAGTTAGGAGAACTCGTCGCCGAGTACGTGTTCACGCCGCTAATCAAACTGTGTACAGCGTCCTCGGAGATTCCCACACAACTCAAAATATGAATATATTGAAATACTCATGCCGTATAGTACAATGATGAAATTGGAATAATTGAGAATTGAGGAACTATACGATTATCGCCTGTCGCGACATGTCACAAATTATATTTCGGATTTCCTATACTGCACCATCGTGTTCCTTTCATCGATGCGCGCCTGGTAGATGTGATGTAATACCTACATACGGTTTGTATCTGTTAAAGTCACCGTCAACCATTTTATTGTTCTACTGTTGGACATGGTTCCTCTCTAAAGTCTGTAAAGGCACGTTAAGATAATTTCTAAAATAAGAATTCCCAACATTTTAATTACACAACTTTTGACAACATGTTATGAACAAATCATCATAACCATCTTTGGTTCTTAGCAAGGCAAGAACTTTACACAAGTTTTATTAAACTGCACAAATCATTTTGTATAACAATTTCTCGTGCATAATCTATTTTCCGCAGTTCACTTAATAGCTATCACGATTTTGGTAATTAACGCTAAATCATTTACGGATGTCGTAATACAAAGAATTAATTTTTTTCTACGCAACCGATGTTGGGCCGACTTCTTCTAACCTTTATTTTGGATATTATTAATCATTCAAATGTTAAACGAAGTATTTCAATCAAAAAATCCAATATACGATAATTTAAGCGTTCTATAACCGCTTTACGAGCCTTACGAGGACAAGTTAATTTAAACATTATAAGGAAAAAAATTGAAACATTATATATTTTTCTCGTTGCTGTATAAACGTAAAACATAATTATGAAGACGATAAATAAACAACTCATAAAAGTGTAAGAAACAATGTATCTCTCGAGCGAAGCGATATTGGAAAGTGCAATATCAAACGGGAAACATCTATTTTTATGAACCCTATAAAATCCCGACGGCACATCGACAGAAGCGTAGTATAATGAAATACATATATGGGTTAAGAAAATTAAAAAACCCATTACCGATTATGTTACAGCTGATCGTAAAGGGAGCATTCATTTCGCAATGCACAATTAGAATTCTTAATATTCTTCCGTTTTGATATCCAAAACGAGAAAGGAAATCCAAAAATAAAGCATTCACGTAATTCCACGTGGTAAATTATTACATGGATTTCAGCGTCATTAAAATAAAGTTGCTGTCACATTTATTTAAAAAAACAATATATATCATTTTTATGACGATAAAGATCAACACGAAGACCATTATTATGAAAGACTTGGAAAAACTGTAATATAATACGGACCGCTAAGAATCACCATTAAATTTGTCCCATTTAATGACGTAACGTGGTGGCGATCGGAATAACTGAAGCCAAGCTGAATGTGAACGCAATTCTGCAAAATCTCAGTAATGCAGCTGAGATATCATCTGTGGACCAACGGCCGGCTATTGATATAAATGGTTCGCTAACGAGCAGCACTTTCAATTTGCAGATATACGTTTAAATGTTCGACTCGAATATAATTACAAAATGAATAACGGAAGAGAAATAGTTATAGGATACAAAATTAGCAGAGCAATTGAAAAGTTGTTGCGCGCAAGATTCTTATGCTTGTTTGCAAAACGATTGCGAATGCTAGACATTTGTTATTTGAGAGCAGGTCTGGTCAAGTTTGATAGAGCTTTCTCTGATCAGGTTGATTAAGCGCGCTTCTATGGACGGGATAACAAAAATAGGAACCGACAGGAGAATATGCCTTTTGATGGATGATACAAATCCTAGGAAACTGCTATTAGTCTTAAAGCGACGCATCATAACCGTGCATAGTGAGATCGTGATTGCCCTCTTTACGATTGACTATTTTTAGTGTATTTGGATTACTGCTCCATGCTTTTACTTTTAATTTTTTTCATCTTCTCTTTAACATGGTCTTTTTTTAATCTGCTTAACAAATCAATATTTACAACAGTGAATATAATGATGAGTAATATATCTGTCCAACTGAATCTATGCCGTTTCATTCGCATACATTATCTATAAATTATTTTGTATGAACCTTACAGAAGACCTTTCGGCGATTTCTCTTTAAGAATGTACTGAGACTTATGACTATTGGGACACATATAAATTATAATTCGAACGTCTCGATATTATTTAGTTTAAGACAATCATGAAAATATCTGCTATTTGCTCCAGGACAAAACCTTTAAGCGTAAACATGGTGCCGCTCGGAGATTGAGATCAAGGTTACAATTCAGGTATTAGGAATGCAAAATATCAATCTGGACGATAACAGAGTTTATGGCACGAACTTTCTAGAACGTGACTTATAAATCTTGGAGAACGCTCCTGCGGCCGTGGGTAACCGCGATACAGTTCACTATTAGACTGAAGGCGAGTCGGTGGCCGGCAGTCAACTAGATGTATTTAGCATAAATTAATTTATTGTTTAGCGGCCAATGGCAACTACCAGACGAACTTCATCGAGCTAAACAGAGTCAGCCCGATATGTCAACGGATTAATATATCATAATAACAAAACATTCGCTTCTTAAAATCTGTTACTTTGTGCAGCACGTGTTCTTTCTTAGTAACAGGCCACAAAAGAAACGACGTTAGCATTAAAAGGAAGCCGACATATTTGTTATCGGCATGTATCAGAACAACTGAAGGCGTAACAACGAAGTAGAAATTCAGAGAGATAGCAAATCAACATACAATGAACAAAATAAAATAAACTCACTTAATTTAGGAGAGGATTCAAAATTGAGCAAATATCATAAACAAATACCTGATGATTAATACCAAAATATCATCTCTAATTTTGTCGGACAAGAAAGGTATGCAAAGGTATCGTGAACTGCGAGGACAGATGCGAGTCGAACCCTGAACGTAAAAAGCAACTGACCACCCGTATACTCCCCTGCGGGTGCGTCGCCGCGCAAAACCCACAAAACCTGTATACGGCTGCCGGCAGCAGACACGCTTCGTGGTAATCGAAAATTGTAATTGGCTAATTGCGATAAGGCCAGAGTCGCGCGACAACTGCCGCACCACCGGCCAATGCGTTTTATTTCATTAAAGTAGCCCAACTCTACCGCATTCACAAGCGATGCGATCACGAAACTGCATAATTACATTAATATGATTAAGCACTTATATCGGGACTCAAACGTCGTAATTCCGTTACTCAACAAAGAAACAAATTGAAAGGGCTCGTTACTTGCAAATTAAAAAGTAAAATCACCAGTCATCATAATGTCAATAGTTCAATAGTAAGAATGGCGCTCATTATTGTTACATAAATTAATCAAAAGATAAAATCTATACATTTAATTCTGGGACTATTTATATGTAAAACATTGTAGTTGCTAGGTGCTAGGCTAGTGATGAAAATAATAAGCAGTCTACGTCGCGACCTCGCTGCAAGCGGCGGGAGCTCATGAAGAAGTACCTCGTACAGGTCCGAAACTATGATAAATAACTTGTCTTCAACGTGAATATGTAGGACGCCATTACAGACTTTATGGCGAAAAATTTTCTTATTTCCAGCCAGCAACCTTTATTACAGCTTTGTCATGTGGCTAGAACTATTTAACTACTACTACATTGGAGACACTATTCTAAAATAGTCATTAAACTAGATATTATATATAAAATTAGTTACTTAAATGATCTCATGACCTGTAAATGTGAATGACATGTGAAAAAAAAATTAAAATGATACCAAATTATATACGACAATTATAACAATACTAAATAACACAGCAATTATGCTGTAAACATGCAAGTAATTAGACGACTTGTTAAGACCCTAAAGACAATAGACGCCGTAGACGTGACCGTAACTGACCCAGCTCTGGCGCTCCGAGTGAGGTTATAAAACATTAGCGAATGAGGTTGTAAAACATTAGCACCACGTTAACATCAATGAACGCTGAACTCTACCTTTTGTTACAATTATGAACAATATAGAGCCGCAAATGAACATCTAACTTCACGCAATTACGTACACTCGCATATTGTTAGCTGAGCACGATTTTAGTTAGGGATCCGGGGAATACCGTTGGATGTACTACTGCTAAGCGGGGGTATTTCCAGGCTATCATCATATCTATGGCGCTGCCCACAGGAATAAAACGGTCCAGTAGATAAGATGCATCGGCTACATCATCAAAAACTACGTGTCTAAGTTAATGGGTACAATTGAAACCTACCATTATAAAACCCCCGAAGGGACGGAAGCACTTATTAAAATAGGTGACTTCCTATCTAAGAGTCGAGACACGACTTCAAGAATTCTTAGAATTGGACATATTATGTGAGATTTGCCACTGCACCGGGAATACGAAGAAATTATAAATGTACATACGTGAAGGCAATTAAAAGAGCCATTAAACATGCCATTTCTCGTAATTGCTTTCCAAATAAATCAAAATTTCCCGCGCATGCCTCGAACCTACAGCGAACTTGATGAGGAGCTTTTCTAAATTTTATGTGTCACAATTTGATTTATTATAGAAATCGGGTACCTCATCAGCGGTAGGGCGACATCGCGGATTGCCCAGCACGCAATTTATGAATATGGTACACCGCATGCGTGCATACTTAGAAATTGACTTGTCGATGGCAACCGCTTGAGTATCATCGTTGGCAACGTGCAATCGATAGGAGAAAGTCAATTTATGTAACTGAAAGTATCAACAGAACACTAATATTGATCGAGATGATCAATAGCAATTTGAATATTTATTATTATTAACGACGTAACGCAAGCGAGAGACGAGTGTCAGAACGTCACTGTCGACGGCGCATGTGTCGAGATACGGACCGCCTCCTCGTGGAGACAGTTCGGGCATAAAGATTTCTTCTTCTCTTAATTAGCATCTAATCAAGAGTTTCATTTAGTACAGTCCGTTAGACGATTTATGGGCTTTGAACGGCAAACTTTCTCACGCGCTTCACATCCGAAATTCAGCGTATCGAGATATCTTACTTTACGATGCCCTCTTAAATCAAGATGAAATAACTGGAACGATTTTTCTGGAAAATTTTATGTTCACGTGAAAAAAATATTTGCTAGAACAATAAAGATTAATCATCTTTAGGTGTTAAATGTTGCAATGATAGCCTAGTGGTTTGAAATTCGACCTCTCACTCTGGGAGACCGGGTTCAAATCCTAGCGCGCACCTCTTAAAAA
>DWJK01001905.1:0-15745 GCA_018248815.1 Croniades pieria auraria
ACTCCCACGATTCACCAGTTACGTTTAAGTTCCATGGAATAGGTGGCGAGCCTATTGCCATACACCGGGCACAATTCCACATTCCGAGGCACTACTAGAAATTCTAAGTAAAAAAAACCAATAGCACACGACCCGAGATTTTAACCTAGGACTTCTCTATCGGCAGTCGCGCTGGAAACCACTCGACCAACGAGGCAGTCAGTTTATTTAAATGACCTATAAATATATCAGGGAAAAATGAATCTACGTAACATTGTTAATAAAACTAAGTTTTAATTAAATCATCTCATATATTAATGTGGACAGCAATGAAAGAGGAAAATTTTATATTTTTATAACTAGAGATCAAAGATCAAAAAAATTCGTAATTACAAATTAAATTATGAAATAAAGCTAATTATATCTGAAAGCGAAACAATAAGCCGCAATGTATTACTGAAAAGTAAAACCGTGCCGCTGTAAAATACAGATAATGAAGATATAAATCATTGTGCGTACCGTTACACAGATTACGCCTCTGTATTTGTATGTGTGTGTTTATGGCTAATGAGTCCTTTAAAATGTTTTACTAAGTGCTGTTCACTAAGTATGTATACGCACACATGAAATGCAAATATGAGTAACCTCTTACCTAGAGATGAATTTTGAATTTACGACGATAATTCAGTTAATTTTGTTTTGACAAAAAAACAATATTGGTATATTACTCGGCCATTTACGATTCGTAAAGTAACCAGAATACCAGTTAAAGTAACCAGAATTCCCAAGGTTTAATTTCTTAAGCAACTACATAATTTAAACGTCCAATTTTTTTATGAATAAACAATACCTGTGGGAAAATGCCAGTAGCATTAACATATTTTACATACAATTGTTAGAGACCAAAATAGGTACTACAAAAACTCAAACTAAACAGAACGAAGGTTATTTCTGTATATAATATGGTGGAATTGGTTTGTCTACATTTACTTTGCTGGTCTATGGTCTTCAACTTTTTCATTCTGTGTCAAGCATCAGACCGATAAAAGGGTTGACAATGATGTCAATACATTAAGAATATCATAGATTTTCTCATTTACAGGACGTGATATAATAACAATAACTACAGTAGATGTTCTGGCGCTTTGAAATTTCAATAACCCTGTGCACGCACCTAAAATGAATGTTGTATGAACAATGGCCGCCTGTTGAAGCGAGGTTCCCGCATTACACGCACAATGTATTAATTATACGTATTGCAATCCTGACATTTTAACGGAGCGTGTAACTCTGGGCGCGTTCAACAAAATTATTCATCTGTGTGATTGCTTTAGCACAAAGGAACTGGCCTACCGTGACGATGGAGCTGACCATCAATTAGTGTCCTATCGGCAGTAACACCAACACAAGTTGAATGCTAAACAATCTTTGGACTGTCTCATTAGTACAATGGCAAGTGAACCTGACTGTTGCGCTGTGTGATCACAACACAACCTCTCTTGGTGCTTAGTTTGGAATCAGATGCCAGAGATGTCTGGAGAAACATAATTATTATTCTGGTTAAAATCAGAGTATGAAATCTATACAATAACGATCCTATCTAATTGAACTTAATCTTGCTAGTCAACAGTGATTCTTTTGGCTTGACTAAATGTCATAAACTATACACAGAATGGTCACTGTTATTTATGCACTCAAATGTATAAATCTGAAAAAGAATTAAGAGTTAAATAAAGAGTTTCTCAGCTATCACTGTGACATAACTAGGTATGGAATTTATGGTAGATTAAAAAAAACGTGACTTGGAGTGAAACTACAATGAGAAGCTGATGGTAGTTCGTTTATTTTTTTATCTGCCTGAAATTTTATTGGGTTACTCTATTTTGAAACTCCTAGTCTAACACTGGGAATACACGGAGTCAGAATATGGGTCTGATGTATGGCAATAGACTCACACCTCATTCTATGATGGAACGCATTACATAAATGGGGAATCGTGGGCTTGTACTTCATTCCAATACATACGATGTCTACCGCTTTGGACAAATACAAGGGTGAGGTTATCTTATCTGCCCATAAAATCTTACCAACGTAATTTAATACGTACTGACTTCCTTAAGGTACAAAAAGCTCCCCATGTATATTAACATGCACTTAATAGGCTTCAACTTACGCATGCTGAATGAGCGAACACCTGCAACATGTCACCGAAGGTCGCGTTCAAGTGTAATCTCCGACCCTGGGACAGTTTGACGTCTAAATCTATAAATTATATTACGCATATCAGGCTTCTCTAAACGTCACGGTCTGCTGCCAATAGACTTCGATATTAAGGTATTATAGCTAAAAATGTCCACGTTATCTATATGATAAAGAGATGTGTGATAACATATGATTATCATTTGCGAAGATATCAGATATCTCATTTAACTGGCTAATAATATCTCCAGTTTTTCATTTTTGATCGCTCCATTTTACCGCTCAGTTTAGGTTTACACATTTCTATCAAAAGCTGATCCCAGCCAAGAACATAAAACAAATAGTAAAATACAGTTTTTCATCCATTTGTAGTCTAGAGACTTTAGGCTAGGCTATCACATAAGCAGTGGTAGCCTAGTGGTTAAGAATCCAGCCTCTCACTCCGGGGGTGCTGGGTTCAAATCCATGGCGCGCACCTCATTACAAAAGTGCGTTTTAAATTTAAATATCACTTGTTAACGGTGAAGGAAATCATCGTGAGAAACCTGCATGCCTTAGAATTAAAAAAAAAAAAAAATTTTAAGGTGTGTGAAATCCGCCAACCCGCACTTGGCCAGCGTGGGGGACTACGACCTTAACCCTCTCAATATGCGAGGAGACCCATATTCCAACAGTGGAATGTTAATGGGTCGATTATTATTTTATTATTACTATTTTACATTCAGCAAGCACCATTTAGTACTTAACATAAATTGTCTACACCAAATTTCTTATAGGCATCACGAAGGTGTTTTCTGTTTAAAAAAACTGCAATGAATTTCTGCTATTGATATAAACAATGAAACAATTAATGAAAAACTTTAAATCCATCAGTTGAATAACTTTTAAATAAATTCAGAAGGATTAATAATAATTCAAGGCACTAACGTTTAATAAACATAAGCAAAATGAGAATAAAGAAAAAAATTTACTGCAACCATATAAATATCTAAACGGAAGGAAACTTGCAATTGTTTTTAGATGTACTGGCAACTAAGTGTATAAAGTTGCTATTAATCAACGGCTGGTTGGTGGCAAATAAACAAAGACTTGTGTTACACGTATTCTTTAATTTGCGCGTCTAACAAACAAACGAAAGTCATTAATAGCGCTCAAAGGAAACAAATTCATAACAAGTCATACATAAATGAATCGTACTAGAAAACGATTTGTAAGTACTGTTAGTTCGCGTGCTCCGCTCGTAGTTTGGTTTTCATATGCAAAGCTACAGCGGTTAACCGTTTCCAAACCGTACTTAACAAGGTGTTTCTTGCTTATTCAAAGTTAACACGCAATTTTGTGTTAATAAAAACTAACAGTCCTTTATTACCTACTTCGCCGCAATGTTTCTTGTTGTCTTTACCTGATTACAAGGATGATAAAAACACCGCCATTTCACCAGTCCATGACTGGGCGAGCAGAGCTCTCATTAATATACTCCATGGATATTATGACACAATGTATCAAAGTTTTTCTGGAGTCAACCCAACTTAATTACTGGATTATTTCACAAAATACTCGATTGCACACGTTTACATACAAAGATAACGGTAAATAAAATATCTTATGATCAATGTGAAACCATTACCAGTTCCACTGCCGCGAAACAGCCAGTGGTTAAATCTGCAACTAAATATTTGTGTTCTGTCATAATTTTAATACTAGACACAGTGCTGACCAAATAAAGTCTTAAAGAACTTGATCATTTTAGATATAGGACATCGAGTTACTTATTACTACTCGAGCGAAATGCTTATCTGTCGCTGCAATCTAAAGCGTCTCTCATTTCCATGTATTAGGACTTTGATACTAATTCCTTTAAGCCATGTATAGAAACCAGGTTTAAATGAGGTTTCGTAACCATCCACTGCTTATATATTTGTGGTATTAAGAGTCAGTGTAATATGACGACCAGTTTGGCTATCGGCAGCTATTTGTGCTACATTCCTATTTAATTATTCAACTGTTGTACCGTTTTCAGATACGTACGTAGTTTTTCATTGGTCGATAAATAATCATTGCTACTCTATGGTAAACTATGTACCAGTTTTAGACATCAACTCAAACACAAGTAATATTGAAGTTTTAATCATCACGGATGGGACTAAAACAGTTAGTTGATTTTTTGTGTTTAAGTTCTTATTTCATCATCCAAAGTGGTGACAAAGCTTTTGATTATTATCATTGTAGACTTCTAGACACGCTACATAATATTTTCTTCAAAGCACAGCAACGGTCGCGAGTATTTGTGATTAGAAAGCATTCATCCAAGCGCGGAGGCGCTAGGTACTGAACTATCAGATAAAAGAAACATATAAATACTAAACAAATTATATATATGCATAAATACAAAGAATCTTATATAAGTATATGTATTAAATACTAAAAAAAATCTTATATAAAGATATGACGAGTTAACTAGTGCGCTATATATGTACCTACATCACAAAAATCTATCTGTAAATGCTACATACAAGAAGACAATTGGAATAGGTAAGCAATTATTCATCTCAGAACGTACGAAACTTGCCAACTCCGCTGAATTGTATCGGATCGCATTGGTAGGTGTCTAGTAAGAGCTTTCTAAGGCGCCCGGGGGAATGCATTTACATGTCACACGACCCTGTGGGAGAGGGTACACGTGGCGTTGATTGTGTCTTGTACTGCGCTACTTGTTAGGTATGTTATTGCCAGATCGATAGCATTCGTACAGACTACTCACAACACCTGCGTTGACGACTGTTTTCAAGTTTCGGGGACTGGATACATCTGATCGGGCGAATCTGTAATGTACACCGCTATTTTATCTATGCGTTTAAAACTATATATAACGCAACGCGTTTTTATATAATGTGTCACAAAATTATGAAATTTAATGTTCGATTTTGTGATTAGGCTACAATGAAAGTTCAATTCAATATGTTGTTTACGAACAAAAATAAAAGTAAACAGCGCCGCATTAACAAAATTTTGAGTTAGAGCGAAACGAAACTTTGGTGTTTCTACCATATAAAATTATTAAATAATTGCGGTGGATAATCAATAGAGATTATTGGTTTTATATAAAATTCCTACCATTATCTACTTACTTGGTAAAGTGCGACATAGACAACATAAGACGAATTCATGTGCATAGTCGTATAATAAAGATCCAAAGTAATTGGCTTCGTGAAGTTCATAAAAGGGCAAAATTCACGAGATGTGGCCACATTTTGACTTGAAAGGTTTAGATGGAACAAATAATTATTAAATATACTGTCTCGTTGGTCGTCTATTAAATATACTACTAAATATACGAGTATTGACTGCCTCGTTGGTCGAGTGGTTGCAAACGCGACTGCCCATCGGGAGGTCCTGGATTCAAATCCCGGGTTGGGTTAATATTGGATTATTATAATTTTGAATTTCTAGTAGTGATCCGGAGTTTAAATGTGTGCCCGGTGTATAGCAACAGGCCCACCACCTGTTCCATTGTGGGACTTAAACGTAACTGGTGAAACGTGGGGTTGTACTACACTCTTCTGCTTACCCCTTCGGGGTTTACAGGCGTGATGTTACTTTTTTTTAAATATACTATTTCGAATGAGTACCAAATTCACAAAGGTAAAGTATAGCACACCACAATATATCAACATGACGTTAGTAAGGCACTGTTTCTCGTGATTATAATAATTGTGATAAATTAGATAATTTTAAAGTTAGTCCAAACAACTAAATTCTATTTCTTGCACCGTTGACCCATCTCTTGTAAGACGGGATGGTTCGCCAACATACTTCTCTAGTTATCCATATTTACTTTTCGTTTTCTATTTGCTTAATATTTAAAAAAGGGGGTGTTATTGATGCAGGTATAAAAAATTATTACATGTGAATATAAAACAATATTTTTAACGCCATTGGTATTGAGACAAATTTTTTTTTATAAATGTTATTTTGATAGCAATAGTAGATTCGTCTTGGGTATGATGAACTTACGTTCGTGTTTCGACGCGGTTAGCTACGAGCAAGTGTATTAAGCCCCTCAAGCTCATTTCAACAAGCGTGGGCCCGTTTGATCCGTTTGTAGGCAGCTTATTAAGAACTTGTATTTGTTCAGCGTGGTTTACCTGCTCTCTGTAAGCCGGGTCGGTGCGCAAATATACTCGCCTAGTAATCTACCTCTTGTTTGCATAATGTCTTTGCTCTGACGCGTTCTATCAGGATTAGGTACGAAGTCTTAGGACAAATAGGTGATTGTTTATCTAAGACGTCCTTGAGTTTGTAATTCAAATATAGTAAATAGTTGTAAAGTACCTATATACCAAACGTGTTTGTTTGATAACAAAACCAAAATTAGAATAAAAATATATACATTAATACTTTTAATACTAAGTACCTACACACGTCGATAAGATAATGTACCCGTTTGTATAACAAGACATCATAAATATTTATAGTTTTAAGTGTTTTATAGTTTATTCGTAATTTTCTAATAGAAATAATATTATTCAATAATCATTAAGCCGCCTGTATTTCAAAAGATAGCCATTTCTTTAAACGTAAACTACGGATGTTATTAGCAATGTCGCAATAAATTAATTTTATTAATCATCAAATCGCCTCGCTTATGAACACTATCAATTAAATCAACCAATAACAAGTATGTTACAATAGACAAATGAATAGGTAAATGTACATTCCGTTAATGAGAAAATTAATGATGCTTTCGAATTAAGCGCAAGTTCTGTGGAAGAGCCGATTTATACTTTATAGGACTATTAAACATTAAATTAATGAAATCTTAAATAATTTCATTTTGAACATCAATAATTCAGAAGCCTTAGCTATAAACCTTAAAAGGCAACACTGCATATTTGTTATGAATTTACCTAAGTACCTACTCATATCTGTAATGCTGCGTGGCGCAGGTGGTAGCGAGTCCGCCTCTGAAGCCCACGGGTTCGGGTTCGAGTCCAAGTGCGTATGTCTAAGTACCTACTCATATCTACGACCATTAGCCGGTGAACAATGAGAATGACAATAATAATGTTATGCACGCCTATGAGTTGAGCTTTATAACAATGCAAGTTTTTTGTCCATAATGATAACTTTCAAAATTTCACTTTAAATGTTGTGTTCAGAGAACCCTTTTTGGTTTAATTATACGTTCTGTTTATCTAATTAAACATGCCCATTACGTTGCTGTCTATTTAGAAGCGTGTTACAGTACTGAGACCGAAGCGATTCAACATATAGTCCTAAAAGTAGAGCATTTCGCTACCCAATGTCAAGAAGAGAATCAATTGTGTTTAACATTCTTTCCTCAAATCTGTAGATGATAGAAACTATACATCATGAGTTGAACTGAGGACCATTCGATAAGAGATCCTCAGTTTTATGTAAAAAACTTGCAATTATTCTAGAACCCTCTGTCGAAGCATTCCTTACTAAAGTACTAAGTATTTAAAGTCTTTTAGGCTGATACTTAGATATTACGTTTACAGACACGTGACAGTACTCTGGGGTAGCGATATATTTGATTGCCATCTCATGTCTGAGAGCTACTCTGTCGAGTAGCTGGTCAATTTCAGTAACATTATAATGTACAATTTTCACTTTGTAACAACAAAAGCATAAAACAAAACTCCTACACAATTTAGCACGACCTCAAAACTAAATTTAGCAGTTAAAACGAACTATCGTAACCTATTTCTGTGACCTTCCAACAAATCAATCCGAAATAAACCTGTCAACGGGCAAAATAACCTAATCTAACTCAATGTAGTTGACGAAACCAAGTTATACTCAGAAATGTCAAAGCATCCAAGAATGTTGAAGTATGACGCCAGGCTGTTACAAGTTGGGTCGACATCGTTCCTTAATGTATTCTGTGTTTAGAATAAGATTATAATATTAAGGAGGCTATCCGCGTTGCGCCGTGTGGATTGTGGAATTGTAGCACTTACTATTCACGGACGAATTATAATTGGAGATCGGGCGATAAGAGTTAGCTGGCAGGTGAGCGTGTTCTGAAAACTGAAAACTTTGAAATCACCTCTGTAATTTACGTCTGAGATATGTATTATGGGCTGTTTGCTGGATCAAAACAAATTTATTGAGTCGAAAGTACTTGTTTTGTATTTTACTAGAAAGACACGAGTGAATCGATCTACAATATGAACATGAAATGTCACGAAAGTATTTGAATTATAAATAAATAAAATTTATTTTCAGATGTACGCATTGTATACCAAAAACCTAACAGTGGTATGTAATTGGGACCAGTCTATTATGTCCTTAGTAGAAATAACGCTCGTTTCTAAGTAGTATTTTATTGAATCTCATTACAGATACAATCATTTTTATCTACATTTAAAGTCATGAGTAAAACACTCGAGCATAATATCGATTGAAAGAAGTAAAAGATCGTATCGGAGTATCATCGCGTACAGATAACGAAAGAAAGGAACTGATCCGTTGCTCACAAACTAAGAAACCTACAGACGCGGTTCGAACACACAAACTGTCCATTGACAAAGGGCCAGCGTGTCCCCGTCGGACCCATCCCTCGCGTTATCTCAGTTCATTCATTACCATCTAGTTTATAAAAGTCGACGGGCCGAAAACATATCGCGCCTCCATTTTTTTGTCACACCACTTAATTATCTGGATTTATATCACGATAAAATCGACCATCGACTCCGGAGATAAAAAAGCGATTTTCGAAAGAGACAAAAAGAACTGAATTACCTTCTAAAATGGACCTTTTACGAGTTTTAGTTTGATCGATTGTGCATCTGAGACAATAATACCTACAGATAAATCAGGTTTATTGATAACGTGTGTACCTGCCTTTATGTGTTTGACGTGAGGAAGTCAAATGCCCGGACACTGCAAGCAATAATTTTATAAAGTTAAATAAAAATGAACAAATGAATTGTTAACAACAAAAACTATTATCCGTAAGCGTATTAAAACAATATTTTTAATTTAACAAACAATATTTAAACGCTTGCTGCTGTTTGAACCGTAAGTGTGATAGAAAGGGCTTCAAACCCATGAAGGATTTACGAGCAAGTCTTTAACCGGCCGATTCGCTATACGAGAACCTCGGAAGGCAGTTTATACCAATCCGTGTACAAATACGAGAGATGGATTAATTTCATCCAAATCTATATATATATGTACGTAAATTTTCCCCTTAAGAATAGATAAAATATATGGTAATAATACAGTTAGTGTTGTTATAATAATGTTTCTCTATACTTCCTGCTTATGCTTCAGGAATCTGGCGGGATGATATAATAGTTTAAAAATGTTTCAAACGTTTGAAACAAATCAGACGCTTGGTTATACAGCTTTTCATCTCTAAATACGACACAAATTGCTCATAGAATTTTGCCATCAAATAATTTTTTTTTTTATAGTATTCGAAACGTATTGCTAATGTACAGTGGATTTAATGTGCTGTTTCTATCATATATTAACAATTTTTTACTGTACATAAACAGTCAAAAGATAAATATCATGTCTACTTTATACCATAAGAGATAATTAAATTTGTTGTGTAATTTTTTTTAATATTGATTTCTAAAAATTATGTCGTATTTTTTATCTTCCAAAATTCAACTATCTCCTGTCAAACCTATAGGAGGGTTATCAGTTCGTACTTACTATTCATGCTCATATTCCACGTCAGTTCAAATTACGTGTGAGGTTGTTCCTTTCATCGGTTTGTTGTAAAAAACAAACCTGTTCCGAACAAGTTTTCAAACTATCAAATAAATGGTACCTAAGCGCATAAATGAAATCAACTAATAATTAGATGTCCTTTCTGAGACAAAGCATAAGTGATTTGATAATGTATTGGAGTCCCTCGCTGAAATATAAATAAACATTAATCAATGAGTACTGCTTGAGGTCCACTCAACACGCACATTTGACAAATGCCCCGGCATCTGTACTAAGATATGCCTGATCTTCGATTCATAAAATCGGATTTTTATTAACAAAATTGAATGGACAGCAAAACCACTTTGAAGAATACACTAGACTTTATACTATGCCTTAGAATTTAAATACAGAATATAATGCGCTTAAAGAAAAACGGCTATGGAAATTGAAATAAAAACGGAACATATGTGTGCGTACATTCAGACACAGTTACTATTTGGAATTCATTTTAACTTAACAGTTACATAATTTTGTATGAAGATTATTGTATTATTATTACATATGCTCGCTAATTCAGCTTATTAGAATTTAGGATTCAAACATTTTCGTTCTCACTGTCGGCGAAACGAACTGACGGAACAGATGAGGTCAATGCGCAATTCCGATAGAGCACGGGATCACTATTTTGAAGAAATCGATTTAAGCAAATATTTAAGTAAATAATACGAGTATACAAGCTGTGGTCCATCTACACATGTTTTGTATGTATTAAAGTCGTACCAAAATTCTTATTGTCATAACATTTATAGGCATCCACTAGTCACAATACTCGTAACTTACATTAGTTTTAAAATATAAGGTCAAATAATATACGAGTGTAGCGTGAGTTTCTAACGTTTCAGGCTTCGTTCGTGTCGCTATAAAAATCATATTAATATATGCCTAATTAATGTGCATAAAGCAGCTGTGATATGCATTTATGTAAATTTCGTCTTAATAAAAATTCTCATGATTTCTTTGTGGTTCATTTTTTTAACTTCCTCCTTCAACAATTTTACTACTTGGTTATTTCCCTGCACGCACACGGTGACCCTCTGATTGGACGAGTCGCTTAGGTAACACAATGTGCTCGAGAAAAGTATTATTTATAACGTAATTCTCACATTAAGTCAATACGTAATTAAGGAAATATAACTTAATAAAAACCATAATTAGAATACTCTACGACTACGTTAATTGTTATTGCCGACGATAATAGTGAGATTAAATTCGGTACCTACTGATTTATAATTCGTTCTTAAAACACAATATATTATATCTATCATTTGTTCACTATTGACCATTTTGTCTTAACTCTCGTTTTCTTTTTATTTAACTTACTGTAAATATTGTACTTTTGTTACTATGATACAAAAAGAAATAAAAAACAATCAATTTATGTAATGACGTATATATTTTTATCTTCAGTAAGAGAAGAGAAAAAAACTAAATTTAGCACTGTCTTAGCTTAAGCTCTGTGCCGAACAAAGATAAGTATGTGGCTGTCGACTTTTTGTGTTTTCTTTAATAAAAAGGCAAACAAAGTTAAATTTGACAAAAATTTTGGCAAGACCCCACAGGAGCTGCCGTAGCCTATGCAAAAGCGTCCTTATTCCGACATGCATTTTTCGAATTGTGCATCCTTTGTTGGGCGCGTCCGCGTCGGTGCGGGAGTATATTCTCTCGATTTTAGTTAATTACTGGAGCTAAGCGCCCTGACTGCCCTGGTGGCCGTAACACAAAGCCGGTCGATGCCTTCGATAACTAAGCGAGTTTTTATTTTCTTATTTCAACGCTTTTAATTAGTTAGGAAAATATTCTCAAATAAAAACTGCCTCGAGCGAGTCTTGAATTAAGGATTGTCTTTGGCCACTTTGCGCTTGAGGCGAGCTGTAATGATACGAAATATCTCCGTTATTTCCAATTCATTCCCGCACTGCTGATAACATTTTGTATTAAACAGTAATTAGATCGAGTGGGTGTCTAGGTTGTGTTTGTTTGTCAGTGGACCGAGGCGCGGTGGCTGGATGTAGATAAACACAAAAAATATATATATATACTGCCTATTGGAACATGACATCGTTCGCAAGCAAGTAAGCTTGTTACTTCCTGCAATGCGTTTATTAGATTATTTCATCGGATTTAGTTATTTTTTATAATAAAAATAAATAATTGTAAAAATAACATAGAAACTAACGGACGCACTACTGATAAGAACTTCAAGTACCTATGTAGTTGACGATATCTCTGAATTTATATACATTTTCAAAGCAAACAAACTCGGCACAAACGACGTTAAGAAAAAACTCATTAACATTTTTCATACATAAATTGCGGTTTAAGAAATATTAATATTAATAAAGCTAGATAGTTTTTTATGTTTCACTCATTGTCTTGAATAAGGTACTTTAAATATCAACCATATAATTGTGGTTACTGCGGTCTTTATAACTTCGGAATCCAATAAATTAGACTTGGTAAATTTGATTTAAAATACGCCGTTCTGGTACGCCATTACATTGTATTGATGTTTTAACATAATTTGCAACCAATGTTATTACAACTACGAGACTATTTATTTAGATGACCATAATTAATTAGGCACCTACTTGTGACAACGAGTCTTAATATCAAAAAATGTCTATGTTGTAAGGATATCATATCATATGAATTAAGTGATTGGATAGCTGTGAGTGATTATTTTCTGTTCGAAACTTTCCTATCGAAAGGCCTAAAGCAGTTTTAAATATATTTAAATAAAAAATATTATCACAACTTTGATAATTTGTTTATTATTTTCTTTCAAATTATTATCATAATTATAATTATCATGTTAATAAGTGACTTATTTTATTTTATTACTTAATGTCAATTACGTATTTAAATAAATAACGAGGTTAAAAAATAAATGAGCATTATTTAATTGTGCTTAATTATTTTATTGCGCTATATTTTATTGCCGAGGTGTTACAATATTAAAGTAACAAAATAATTTATTTGCAATATAAATAACAATATGTATAAATTATAAGTTAATATTTTATTACATATAGAGCTTGATATAAAATGATCGGCACGCTATACCGTATCGATCACCCTAATGAGAATAAAACGTGTGTTTCTTTTATCTCACAATCGTAGCGAGCTCATTACTATTACAGCACGTCAGTTTGAGTTCGTAATTAAAAATGAATGAAACACAAGCGAAAACTGTATTCTCGGATAATTGGACAATAAAAAGTTAAATATCGGGTCGTGTCGAAAGTTTTCATACGAAACAAAACGATATACTTGTTAATTTCCATTTCACTGTTCACGTTGTTTTAACACTTATTATCGTTCATAATGCGGACTGGCGTATTCTATAATAATAACATTGTATTAAAAAATAACATATAATTAGTACCTACCTGGTACAAAGATAAAGGTGGGACAAAGGAGTTTTTTAAAAGCTGTTTACAATCGACCGTAAGTGGAAGTACAGACGATAACACAAACACTTGATGGCGTGTTATTAAATACGGGTATTTAAATTGTACCTAATTAGTATTCTCTTATTCTAAATAGATTCGTATCAGTATACGTCGGTTTATGAAATCTTAACCGTTCTTTTTTTTGTTTATTCATTACATCTGCTTTACTCGAAGAATTACACTTCGTTTTTAACGTTACGCCGAATAAAGTAATATATACTTCGGCGAATTTATAAAAAAAGACGCGTCCTTTTTTTAATCTTTATCATTAGATGTAATTTTTATGTTGCTATATATGAACTTAGATTAATAGAATAATATTAATAAAGTGATTAATAAAGTATATGAACAATAATTTTATAGCATAGGATAATTTGATTAATAGTAAAATAGAGGATAATTTATTGTTAGTTAAACTTATAATTAATAGTTTAGTAGCTAATATTCGCAGAATTGATTTCTGCTTAGTGGTCAATAGTCACACTGACCGGTAAACGGAAGCAAATGCATTGCTACCGTCTAATTTGGAGGACCTGGCAAACGGATGTTAGGAGTCGATAGCTGCGTTACACTAGGCGTTACAAGTGCTTCACACTAGGCGTTACAATCAGTCTTATTCACCGTATTCCTATTCGAAATTACTTACACGTAATCAAGGGCAGTACTAAATCCATGGTGGAGTGAAGAAGCGCGATTGTTATCATCCTTCATAACCAAAAATACACATCCTAATGTATCCAAATACGAGTGTGTATTATTTTTGTTACCTTAACTTACTGTTACTAACATGGAAATTTCTACAGCTTTGAGATTTTACTCAGTACGCGGAAAACCATCCATGGTAACACTAATTTTGAATATTTTGCTTTTCCTGCATTAAATATACATATTATTATATAAGAATCGTCGTCATAATAGAATTGTTCCTAATAATTTCCGTGTATGTGGTTAACGATACAAAATATACCAATACAATAAAAGTATATTTATGTTTATGGGTAATAAAAGTTTTGTCACGAAGTACTTGAGGTGATGCGTGTACGAGGCACGTCAGGCTCGTTCCAGCGTTATCAGCGATGGCTATCTCGACAGGCGGCGGTCCGCTGTTCACCGTCACATCATCCACACCTCACAATATCAACCTTGTTAACCTTTCCTATTTGGTTCTGTGGTTGCTCCGTGAAAAGTATCACCGCTACAACAATGCTGTACTATTTACAATGCAGATTCATCTTTACATTGTCGTGTTAGACGCGCGGATTGCGAATTTAAATAGCATAGCTACGTTTTTTAGCATCATAATATTATGCTGCATATTTGCTTGACATTTTGTATGATTGTTATAATTCACGAACTTGAACTATCTACCACTACTTCCACTACTACTTACTACTGCTACTTACTACTACTTACTACTACTATTAATTACTACTACTTACTACTACTACTACTAGTAGTAGTAAGTAACTACTACTATTATCTCACTTTCTTGTCAATAGAATAAAGTCGCAAATATTTTAATAATGTCCAAATTACTTTCTCAAAGAGAATTAGTTTCGTATAATTTTCCACGTCAAAATCAACATTCTGGCATGTATTGATGCAGTCCAGTGTTTTTTCGAGAGTTGGATTGGCGCCTACGCGAATCGATTGATCACGAGCGTAGTTTATACGTCTCTTTCGGCGCCGTCGTGGTACTTTATTTTTCATCTTGAGCTTATTTAATTTGGCTAATGATAATGTTGACTGATGATTTATCGACTTGAAAATCAGCTGAGCGGCTCACGGTATGCACTTCGGTGTATTTATTAATTCGGAAATAATCTTGTACATGGTGCATACAACTATAAACCGATGTGGTCATTTGAAAATGGAGACTGTAAAATAAAAATTGTTATGTGAGAAATATATTTTTCATATAAAATGTTCCAGTTCAAGATCACCTCGAACGTATAAAATATAGAAGGGCTGTTGAAAAGCAATATGCGAGTGGTTAACATTAAAATATACTTTAACTTTTTTACGTTTATTTGCTCCCTCCCATTTCTATCGCGCACTCGATAAATCTTATAGTGGGTTCATACCTATTGTAAAATGTAAGTTGGGCCGGAGCGCGTTCGACGTCGAGTCGCACGACTGAGCCAATGGACATAATTCTCGACGGTGTAAACTAGCCGATATGTCAACGGATCGTTGTGTACGCTGGTCCCCGAGGTAATGTACACCATGTGTTTAATTTGCACGAGCGATTTTGACTCTTTAATAGCGTTTAATACCACATAAATTGGCCCGCACTGTCTTATTATAAGTATGACGTCTTTGCGTTGAGACCATGCAGAGCGTTGCAGTGACGACAACGAAAG
>DWJK01001906.1:0-15744 GCA_018248815.1 Croniades pieria auraria
TCTCCTCTCATATTGAGAGGGTTAAGGCCATAGTCTGCCACGCTGGCCAAGTGCGGGTTGGCGGACTTTACACACCTAAGACATTTTTTTTTATAAATTCGTAGGAGTGCAGGTTACCTCACGATGTTTTCCTTCACAGTTAGCAAGTGATATTTAAACTTAAAACGCACTTTTTGTAAAGAGGTGCGCGCCATGGATTTGAACCCAGCACCCTCGGAGTGAGAGATAGAATTCTTAACCACTAGGCTATCACTGCTTAATAAAACTTACACTTAATTATATAGCACAATAATTAAACGTCTCAAACTCAAAGGACAACACGAAAACTTAACTTAAACATAACACTCAGTTATAATTTGATAGAATAACAATGTTCGAGCGACTGTTGGAAAATATTTGAGTAGAGCGATATGATTCCATACTGTTGTGTTTCGACTATCGAACATGAGAACTTTAACATTGTTCAACATCATTTAGGTGCTGTGTTGCGTTGTACTAAGTTTAAGTTATGATTGGAATACTTGTTTTACTTGTGTTATATTAAAATAAACTGTACTTACTTTAATTGGTAAATTGGTATCAATAAGAATTGGATTTGCTCATATGGTTCGGACATGTTCAATGAATGCCTAATGAAAGAACAACGAAGCATATGTGCGGTGTGAATGTTGATGTACGCAGGTGCCGAGTGCGACCAAGGTTCATCTTGACCAAATAGGTCAAGTTTTGGCTGATGAGGAAGTTAGAAGTTTAGGATACTGGGTTGCCTGTATGAAGGGAGTGATGAATGCGAAAGATGTACGGCAGGTCCGTAAGGAACCTGGAGTGAAGATATGTTGGTATTGAGATTGTTCTATTGCTACAGTGGCTGGTAACCGTGATGGTCTAGCTGAGGGACTGCAGCTTCGATTCGTATTAATTGTTCAGTCACGTCATAAAATTATTTACCTAAATAATATATACCTATATTTAGACATATACTTATGTAGGTTATTAGTGGTCTGGTCTATAGTACAAGGTCTTCAGAATTCTGACTAAATGCCTGTGTGAAGTAACCCAAGGTCTTATTACAATCGTGTAAAGCCAGAGCATTTCATTACAAAATAATTTCCCGTATATAAAAATAGGGGTTCATGTCATACCACTGTAATGGAATTACGGATCACGCATCAACGCGCAAGTAATGAGATCCCAACTGACTCTCATTAACATTAAATTACGTGCCCCTAATCACATTAGATATACACATAGCTGTATACATAGGTATATACATAGGTACATATATAGGTACATATATAGGTATATACATGGGTATATAAATAGGTATATACAATACTCGAAAATCTCATATAATATAGCTTCAGCGCTAAAAATAATGTGTTATTGCAAATGGAACAGTTGTTCCAAAACTTAAAAAAATATTTTTTTTCCGAGATGGCAAAAATTACCTGCGACTGTAAATCGTATATATACGGTACAGGGATATCGATGAACGGAAGTTTTCGACGTTGTGCTAACTCGTTTCAATAAGGCACAGGCCTACAAATAGCTTGCGTTTGACAGATATCGACATTGCATACAGTTCTATCAACCATTGATCCAAGGGTCTGCGCTCGATAGCCCGCCGGCCTTAATGCCGTAATCCTGCCAGTCAGGTCCTGAGACCGACGTATATTGGTACCTGGCGTCAATGTATATAGCAATAGCGAATTATATTCCAACATTTGAAGCGTAAATAATTGCACGCATAATGCTTTGAAAGACTATGGAATCCACCTACTTCATTCTAAAAGGAGACCCATGTCCGACAGAGAAACGATAAAAAATGGTAATGATGAATTCTTTGAAAGAATATAAACTTTTAAAAATTCTTGAAAGGAACGCGATTTCACAGAACAATGTTAAATTTATAACAATAAGAATGAACGTATTTGAGAACATTTTGATTTCATAGATGCTATTTGTAGTAACGACCCAAAATACCGAATCCCCGGAACATAATATGTGGACTCAAGACAAGCTAATAAGGAGGAAGCGAGCGGAGCGGACCGCAAAAGTTGAGTTAATCCTCGCGAAATGAAAAAGTAAAGGTTCGAGATATACGTATAATAAAGCTGAATTTTGCATTAAAGTTTCCTACAATGAACATAAATCAAACTTATCATAACGTTGGGAAAACCTTTTTTGTGGCACAAAAATAATTAGGTTCAGACTCGTGTGAAATAAACGCTAAATAGAAATTGTTTAGCTTTTACAGCAATGGTAAGTGCTATAACCGTTTCTGGAACAAAATGAGAATTTTGAACACTAGAGTTTTAGTTCTTGACTAGTTGGACCCAGAAGTGATCATGTATGCTATTCGAGGATGTAATTGTTCTAAGTGACGTCATTTATATTTCAGACCATTTAGATAATGTATGTATATGGATAGTGACGAAGTTTTTAAGTTGATAGGTTTGACATACATCACCGCTGTAAAGTGTACCTGAAAAGGCTATTTGCACACCTTACATTTCTCCATAATGTCTTGTAAGGCGTGTAAAGTCTTCTAAGGCGTATAAGGTCTAATTTGGTCCAGTGTGACAGACAATGACCTTAACATGTCCCATTCTGAGAGAGGACGTGTGTCTAACAGAGGAGCGATAAAAATGGTTGATGATAAAGTTTAAATTGATGAACAAATAGAAAACACCATACATTATAATCTACAAAAAATGTTTTACGAGGCCCACTTATAAAAATGAAACGAAGAAATATGAAAGCCGTAAAAGAACACGAAAGGTTTGTGTGTGAATATCGCAGCAAAAACAAGATTCTTATTCAGAATAATTGAAATAGTCACAACACGAAAGAACAAATACAACCAATGTAGTGAAACAAAGGCGAGCTAATAAGAGCGAATAGCGTGGACCGCGAAGTTGAGTTAATCCTCGCGAGATGAAAAAGTAAGGGTTTCGAATAAGCTGGGAGAGATCGATCCCGGGATGGAGTTCCGATTGTACCAGATTCGTAATTGGTGCAAGTTGTGGATGGGAACGGATTCAAAATTTACGAATAAGAAGTTTACTTAATGTTTGTATGTTTACAATAAAATTACTACCAGTTAAATTAGAAGTGGTTATTTAGCTTTTCAGAAATCCTCAATAATTCATTTGATGTATGTATGTATATCATATTAACGTCCCACATTTAGCAATACTTAATTTGTAAACGAGCACTTACTGCCGATTTACGTTGTGTAACAGTTAGGGAAAACTGCTTTCAAATGTGGTAATAGGAAGGTATTTGAAAAATTGACGCGACCTGCCTAGTCACTGCTACCTTAGGTGCTTAGGGGCAGGATCGTAAGAGGTGCGAGAAGTTGTGCTGAGCGATCCCCAACCTGAATACCCAGCATCGGTATTATGGCGAAAAGCCTCTCAAAAGAGGTCTATGAGCAGCAATAGACTGAAAGGGGCTGATAATCATGATGTTGAAGAATTCAAAACTAAAGTAAAAATACGGTCCTCGTTTAAGTAAAAATAAGGTCCTCGTTTAACTAAAAATAAGGTCCTCGTTCTTTAACCGGTTGTTGCAACTGTCGTGTAATGTGAACATGATATTGTACATATCGATTATTACAGGACAGATCAGATTATTACAGGATTATCAAACCAGTACAAGACCATTTTTTAATCAACTGTCAACTTGACACATATTACGAATGTAATGACATCTGACGTTTAAATAAAAAGGTAGGTTATATCTATACTCGTCTACATAACATCCAGATGATTTACAAGCCAAAAAAGAAACAAGCTTAAAATTTGCCGAGCGTGTGCTACACGCTTCAGCTTTCAACTTGGACCAGCCAAAACGCAGAGCGAACTTAGAAGTCAGAAGTTCGCTTCGAACGCCCGGCCGGCGAACAGATGGCGAGGCGTTGATAGAATTATTGTCTTCTCGTAAACTGCGCTGTGTTATATTTACACGATTAGTCATTCAATTATTATTGTCGATTAAATGCACAGACGATTTGTTTCTGGTGTAAATTGGATAGACATATCAATTGTAAATTTACACTAGCGTGTTTTTTCTCGCCATTTGAGGGATTTGCCCGTAATCAACACGCTGGGCGGGCGGGGTGGTGATCGCAGTACTTAGCTTTTCGCACCGGTGACGCTGCTGCCCGTCACCGTTCTGTGGCATAACAGCATACGAGTGTTCAATGTCCTGTACGATTTGATGAGCACAGTATTAAATACGAATAATTAATAAGACTGGTTGAGATAAGACGTTAAGAAAAGGTAGATCAGAAGTTAAAAGACTTCTTTGTATTTATTTCCCTGTATCGTGTGTCCTTTACCGTCTGGTTTGTACAGTATTGAAAAGGAATTTCAATTTTTTATTAATGAAACATGTTTGTTATCTGTGTCTTTCAGCAATCTGTCTGGATTCTTATTGCGTTCTCTGTCCGCAAAATATAATCTTGTACAGAATTCTTCAGTAATCACAACCTTTTTAAAACATTCTCAACTGATTTACTATGCTTGTAATCTATTGAATGGCTCGTTGGTCGAGTGGTTGCAAGCGCAACTGCCGAACGGAAGGTCCTGGGTTCAAACCTGGGTCGGGTACTATGGGATTTTTCTAATTAAGAATTCCTAGTAGTGACTCGGTGTTTGGCAATAGGCTCATCACCTATTCCATGGGAAGTTAACGTAACTGGTGACATGTAAGACTGTACTACACTCCTCTGCCTACCCCTTCGGGGATTACAGGCGTGATGTTGTTTTTTACTTAATCTTTTGAGATCCCAATACAAGACATGTCAATCAATCGCTTTGTCGCGATCGCGATTGTAAACATTTTCGGACAATATATATTTTTTAAATATAGATTTAGAACTCTATGCAACGGAAGAGAACTGACAGAATATCTCGCGTTAAAAGTATATGCCGGGATTCTTAATGGAACAACTGAGTGCCATAGCGTAGAGCGGCGTTGTGATGTCTGTATGCTTAGGAAAATCACTACATATAAAAAATATGTTTAAACGTTCATCCGAGTTTAGGTTTATATACATATGTACATATAAGTACATAGTACAATATGATATTATCATCATTATCAGCGTGTTCAAGTCCACCTGTAACCTGCGGCAGTTGTGTTCGCTATGGTATACTATGGTCCCGTTTGAAATTAAATGGTTTAAAACCATTTTATTTCAAACGGGATAATGAAAAGGATTTCTGTTGATAGTAATCGCGAATTCTAGTGCTCGTTATAGAATTCAACAAACATATAGAATTTAAGGAACATATCTTATTACATTAATATAAAAGTGATTTAGGTATATCAATTTAGTTGACTAAATAGGTTTCCTTTTCTCCTTCCTACCACAACTATATATTCATATAAATATTACGAACTCTACCTTGAGCGCAATACTTTATATTCACAAAGAGAAAATAATAACAATGATTACTAAGCTCTAAAAAGATGCTTTCAGAGCACGGCACGGGAAGGAGCCCGACAGAAACTAATGAAGTGACAGTTTTCAGGGACGGATATTATTCTAGTGGGGAGCCGAGCGGAACAAAAGTTGACGCGCAATTTTACACTTAATACACTGCCACTATCGTTGTCTCTTTCCTTTTTTTCAAAATACCATAAACAGGATTTTAATTTTTTATATATTTTTAAAATCGACGTGAATCGGTACTTGCTAGGCAAGCATGCTACACCATAGGCCACACTTCTGCATTACTTGAGACAAGGCTGTGGCCAAGTACTGGCCTACCCTAAATACTAATAAATAATAACTTGAGGTCTTTGATACGTTTATAGTCAATAATTAATGTTATTTCTAATGATATCCAAAGCAAGACGATGTCGGCAATTGTATAAATAGACTGCTATTAACGAATTATCGAGAATGGGTTATGCTTCGTTGGTATCGGTCGTTAAAGTCGTTAACGGTCGTTATACTTTGTCGACGGGCATTCAACTAAGAGTCTCAAAATAAAAAGTCTTTCTGTAAAAGCGAATTCAATCACGATTTTTATTAGTCAAGCTCTAGCACAATCAAGAATGAAAATGAATGAAATTGAGATTCTTTTTTCAAATGTACGACCTTATAGTTCTACTACCGGTTAGGTGTTGGTGTGATTACGTAACCCATTCCCAGCCGAGGTTAATGCCATACATACATATTTATAAAGGTTACGTTCAGCGAGCTTCTTTTGCTGGTGAGCTTTTTAATAAACATTATACGAGTGTGTGGTAAATCAGTGATAATAGGATTGCAGATAGAGGTGATTAAGTACGTCATTGCAAAAAGGAAATGGTAAGATTATTTCGTCGATACTCCTCGTATGAATTATACTTAAATTTATATTGTTTCATAGTTTACAAGAGCAGAAGGGTTTACATTTTCTTTTTAAATTATTCGTCGTGAGGACTTTGTTCCTACTCTCCTAGCGACCTGGCGTGATGTTATAAATAAAGTTTTGTCAGGTCTGAAATTGCAGTAATAAAAGATCATTAGTTTTTTTTTAATAGGCTCACCACCTATACCATGGGATGTTAACGTAACTGGTGAAACGTGGGAGTGTACTACACTCCTCTGCCTAAACCTTCTGGGATTACAGGCGTGAAATATTGAATATATTACATATAGTATAAACTTAGACGAAAAATTTTTTTGCAATTCTTCATAATCAGGCATTTGAGTTCAACGCTGTTAGATGGATCGTTTTTGTTATGTTGCTGTTTATAGGTGAAAGCTGCTGGTGTTACAAGTTGTTTACGTAGACACCTCTAATAATACTTAAGTTAAAACTAAGCGATGCAGTTATTGTCCAATAATATTATCAGCCAGTTTCTGAGGCTATTTGGACAAGAAAGCCGTTTGAATTTCTAATAAAAATATAATTCAATGGTTATGGCATGAACAATATAATATTAGTCTTATATTTGGAATCAAATTCGAGTCCAAAGCAAATCGTATAAAGAAATTCGAGTTCGCTCAAAATTCAGAACATATGGCCGACATTTGTTTACGACTGTACAAATGCAAAGCTTGTTGCCAATCCTTTACATTTCATCTTAAATTCTGTGAACTCAGTCACTCCTTATTCTTGTAATCCATTAAAAATCCATTGCTGCTTTTGAGTTTTTCTGCACTTAGCTTAGAGCGTTTTTTGTATGGATCGGTGAAGATACTGGAAGGTAAAAAATTAGCAAGTTTTCAAGGGCTGTGGTACAGTTTAATATGAGTTGATAGAAATAACTTACAAAGCTTTCTAAAGCGTGAAGTCGGTCATAGAAATTGACCATATGGTTAGATGACAAAAATTTTTTTGTGTAGAAAATAGAAAATCATAAAACGTGATATCACGCCTATAATCCCTGAAGGGGTAAGCAGAGGAGTGTAGTACACCCCCTCGGTTCAGCAGTTATGTTTGCGTCCCATGGAATAGGTGACGAGCCTATTACCATACACCGGGCATAGAATCAGACACCAAATCACTACTAGAAATTTTAAAGTTAGAAAAAACCAATGGTACTCGACCTGGGATTTTAACCCGGGAACGGCAGTCGGGCTTGCAACCACTCAACCAACGAGGCAGCGAAAATAGCAAATCATGAAGCAGAAATCATGCTGCCGGCTATTAATATTGGGCTGCAACTAACTAAGAACAATATTGTCGGAACATAACCAAAAGTGTCATTCAGATTTAATAGATAATAATGATTACAGAAATAGGACTCTAGAGCAGGGCGGTAGAATAACACTCTATTTTACATGTTTTACCGGCAAGTACCAGGCAATTTTACCGGCAAGCAACCGAATCGCTGTAAGATGTGCTATTTCAAAGTAGAATAGTTCCTTTTAATATACCTGGAATAATAATTTTATAATCTTACCAGCTACTTCTGGGTTCTTGCCAATACGTATGTAAGTACATCCAGATTTGATTAATTATATAAATATTCGCGTTAAAACTGAATATTAAAAATCCAATCGTTTCCAGTCAGCTGTTTCAGTTGGCAACACCACCTCTATATATATAAACAACCCAATCAACACTTCCCATATGTATGTAGGTATGTCTAACAGCATCGACTCGGTGCCTGTTCGTTAGTCACTCGTAAACACGATTAACTAATTAGTCACGGAGCTTGATGCTTTCAAACCCTTACTTGAGAATATAAAAATAATTTGTCACTTTGACGACACAATTTATTACACATTTAACTGAACATTGCAGTCTAATTAGGTTATGGCATTGAGTTTAAAATCACGATCTCATGTTGAAAAAAACAATCAGCAAACCATTTCACTGTCGTCCATAAACGGGCTGTCAACTATATATTTGGCAATAACTGAAATGGGTTTATCTATAAACGCACCAATAAACCCTTCCCATGAGCTTAAATGGCATCGTTTAATTATCGAAACGGCGCTGCCTGTTCGTTAGTCACTTTTGAGCGCGATTAACCCAATCAATTTGTCACGGAGCTTGCCGCTGACAATCCGTCGCTGCAGGCGTGAAATTCGTCCTGAACGAGACTGATACGACGATAAGTGCTTTCAAGAGTAATTTTTGTTATGATAATACAATTTAACCACGTGAATGTACTCACTATTCCATATAATTAATTATCTGTGATTGTTTTGTTTCTTTGTTAGTCAATTTAATTTTAATTGCTCTTATTAGTCACGGAGATATTAGACATTTTGTTTTGTTGTTAGGAATTTGTAAGATACAGATATGATACTAAAATACAAGAATACAGAAAAAGATTACAGTTCTACAGTCTTGGATAAACAGTCGTGATGCGGTTTATCCAATGACATAATATCTGCGCTGACTGGAATATGTGAATAAGCAATACGCCTACTCGAGTTTTGAAGAGGAATCCGTATCCAGCGAAATATCAGTCCCGAGAAAAATTATTTTGTACTGCGTAGCAATTTTTTTTTACTAAGCAGCCGCAACATAAATAAAATGAAAAGCTTGAGAAAAATCATATTCTAACGTGAGATGTGACCAAATGCGGGTGTTTTAATTAAAACTGCATATTAAAAGCTAAAATATTCGTATACATAACATTAGCTTTAGAAAATTCTCGGTACGAAGGAATTTTTTTATTTTGTTTCTCGAAGTTCTTCTTTACTTAATAATATTAACGTAATACCACCCTATGGTGAATTATTCTTAGTGCTCATAATTCCAAGATTTATGAAAAAGAAAGGATTTTTTTTCTTTGTTTAAGAATGTTTTATTCGTTTCTAGAAACAATGAAACCATATTGTATATTATCTTTAATCGTTCCGACCGTCGCAACTTATGAAATATGAAGGTCAATCCTGTTGAAAGTAAGTAATATTCCGTTTGTTTTTTTTATATAACACGCCAGGTCCTTTATAGGGTAACCAGAGAGCACAGAGTGTACGAAAGTCTTTATTCTCATATTTCTGGCTTGATTTTTTTATACACAATTCTTTTCTAACAAATAAATCGGTTTCGGAGATTTCTGATTTCCCTATCTGTCAGTATCTGACCTATTATACCAGAGAGCCTTGATTTCCCTCGGCATCCGCATATACATACGAGTATATTGGAATTTTATATTTGTTTTATAATTATTTCATCTGCCAGTCTTTCTGCATGCTCTAAACGACTAAAGCACTATTTTTGTAAAATTACTAAGTTTCTCACAAAGCAACTTTATTACATATGTAATAAAAACGCGATCTGAGAGTATGAAGTTATGAATACCTATCCAAGTCTTGCTTCTGTATTGCTCTATTGGAATAAGTCGGGAATTGTGTATGACCCGCGCTGGTCGTTGCCTCAAATGTTGGTCATTCAATAAGTTACGTAACGCACCATTCACACTGTCCTCTGCACTTACTCCTCCCTTGATGTCACCTTCTGTCCCTCCTAATATTCAGATATTTTTACTATCTATGTATATTAAAAAAAATGAACCCTATTTAATTGCCTTTGATTTTAAAAGTATATGATAAATTTCAGAAGTAACATGTAAGCAGGTTTTAAAAAGAGCAGCGTTTGTAAAAGGCAAAGGTTCTTTGAGATTTACAGTGAAATGAAGTAATATAGTATACAATTCTACGACGATATAAACTAAGACCCTAAGGATATCGATAAAAAAGTAAATGCTCTGAAGAAGGATAAAAAGGAAATCGTAAAACTGGCAGAAAGAGTGCTTTGCATAGAAATAGATTAAACGTAGTTAACAAACGAAACCCAACCGCCAGCGAGTCATTGATTAACTATCTTAAGATAGCCTTTCAAATAAATTACGGGCAGGGAACATACTCGTATACAGTAAGTAGGTAAATGATGAGTACAGGGAACAAACGGGAAGGAGCCCAGATGGAAAAACAAAGAAGGAACAATATGGAGTTGTTAGGTATTAAATTTACCTCCTAAAATATTAGCTGTAGTATATATATAAGACTGAAAATAATCTATTAGATTATGGATCTCGTTTCCATGTATATATTTTTTTCCAAATCTTTTAAGGCCCTAACTCAGATACGTGGCGTGGCATAAGTAGTGTTATTAGAAA
The DNA here is from genome assembly GCA_018248815.1 of Croniades pieria auraria. Taxonomy (NCBI): domain Eukaryota; kingdom Metazoa; phylum Arthropoda; class Insecta; order Lepidoptera; family Hesperiidae; genus Croniades; species Croniades pieria. The sequence goes on from DWJK01001906.1 coordinate 10,588, forward strand.
AAGGTTCACGAACGAAAATAATAGTTGCTCGCCGGCAGTAAAACAAATGCTCATTATTGAAGAAAATGGGAAGCAAGAAAAAGTACAGGAAGCTTTTCAAGTCTGTCGAAGGTTCTTGCTCCTCAATAGAATTCTTTTTCTATTTTCTTTTCCCTCTCTACCCTTTGAAGCCAATATCTTACTCAAGAAGCTAGCAAAAAAGTCAGCTTTTCCTTAAGTATTTGTTTAAATAACTAGTGCTCAAGAAAAGTTCTAAAAGCTGAAGCAAATTTATCAGCATAGTTTCTTTAAGGGTTAACACCCTTTTTAAGTGATTTAAATTCTAAACGGAACAAAAATGTGCCTTTTGATTTGTTCGCAAGAATTCGGTAAAAATAATTTTTGTTTGTATCATAACTACTTTCGTCCAAGTTTTCCACTGAAAATGTTTCAAAATCTTTGTACATAGAGGTATTAAGATTTCATATAAGTGAGGCGATGCTTGCTTCGAACCAAGGTATTGCTGTATGCCTAGGGTGAGTGCCTCAAGACAGTGTTCAACTCCAGTTGGATAAAAACCAGAAGTTTATTACCAGTTATGTTATTTTTTTTAATTCTGGAGATAATTTAACAATTATTGAATTATGTAACCATCTGCGTTTTTAAGCCTCAAAGGGCAGGTGCAAAGAAAGCATTTTGTTAGTTACTTGAACTGAAGTGTATAAAAATCTGTCTTAGAAGATAAAATCCTAACTGGTTACCCGAAAGGCAGGTGGAGAGGCAGTGGTTGATAATTTATTACAACAATAAAACCCACGCAAAGGTTATCAGATCTGACGTTAACTGTGACTGGTCTAACAAGTAGGGTAGCCATCTACGAAATATCGTTTCCGGACCTTTTGGTCGTTAATTGAGTATTTGATCGTTATTTATTTAATTAAGTATTATGGTGACAATTCATTACAACAAAGATCTATAGCAATTACCCAAGAAATAGCAGGATTTTTCACTTTTTAAATACACTGTTTTGCATCAGAGAGAAAAAGATTTTAATTAAATATTTCTTAATTAAAAAAAAAAGTAACGGTGATTTTGAGATTAAAGCAACAAACGCGCAGATGGAATAAATTTATAACTCTTATTTAATAAATTTGCATTCTATTTGTTATTTACACTTTATAAATTTGCAACGCACAGCCACCCACATACTTCAACACGGAATTTCATTAATACTCATTCAGTATTTACAAATTTGGGCCAATTTGGAATTTCCCAGGAAGCGTGCATTTTATTTAAATAGCATGTGCCACTGACTTGTCCTTAAACCACGTCTACGGAAAAAATCGCGTCAAACAGTTTATTTGTTGCTGTAGGAAAGACGAAATAAACAAACATATTGTATTAGTAATATTAGTAGGGATTTATGGCGTTAAGTAGCGGAACTTTTGTTATGTTTTGCGCGAAGTGTGTGGCAACACGCAGGGGCGTCAGTACATAGTATTTAGAAATAACGAGATATTATAAATGTGTTCTAATCTTAGACAATCAGTAGACGAAGTACTTCTATAATAGAATTTAGATATACGTACGTATATATATATTGTTTTTGTTAATAATATTGTTTTTAATGTACCACGTTTTTTAAACGGACCGTCAAGCAATCCAGCTATTTACACATATAGTTAAAACTTGACAATTTGTGGTTGTAAATTCCTTTTAGTTAATAATAATAAATAATAATAATAATCGATCCATTAACATTCCACTGTTGGAATATGGGTTTCCTCTCATGTTGAGAGGGTTAAGGCCGTAGTCCGCCACGCTGGCCAAGTGCGGGTTGGCGGACTTCATACACCTTAGAATTTTTTTTTTTTATAAATTCTAAGCACAGTGCATAGTGCAAAGATAATTTTCCAAGTACGGTTAATTGTTAAACAAGGTTAATATGCACAGCATCGCTTCCAAATCTCCTTCCACCCACGTTTTGTCCACCGCTGCTCATAGTGAGCTAGGGAAACCATTGGCGGCGATTATTAAATCAATAATGTGGGCTTGATATGCGACGCTGTGGGTTGGACGTGGGTGTAGGTTCTATTCCCCGGTTACACCACCGTGTTATTGACAACTGTTTTAGCCTTGATTTCATTTTTGTGGGCTGTTATGGTTTCTTATTTTAAGCTGGTGTACGTACTCTATCTTTGAATAAATGATGCACTTTTGGTGATGACTGTACATATGTGATTGTTCGGTAACAAGTAATAGCACTTTGTTTTTCAAAGTTCCATCAATTATACATGAAAGTTTAGTTTAGTGGTTTTATTCTGTCTAGTTTGTTTTATTGTAGATAATTCAAGTGTGTGTGGGAATAAAAGGTTAGTAATATATAGTATACAAATATTCAACGATTGTAATGTACATATAGTATAGAAGCTTCTCAGCAACACATGTATCTTAGCAAATCTAGCTATCTAGCAAATAACGGCTCGGTTAGTTTTTGAAATTGATGCCTCATAGCAAGTTCTTTATACGAATTTCTTGTATCCGTATTCATGTGTTGTGTATTCTGTTGTTGAAAGTATTCAAATGGATATTGACACTCAGCGTGCGCGTCCACTTTTCGCTCCCGTGTGTACACTGTGCACCTTAGCTGTGTTTGTCAGATGTAAATCAGGTCGCGTGGCGTAAGGTGGCACGGCACCTCTAACATGGCACTTCCGGTTATAACTGATATTTAAGCAATTCTCGAAGCCTTCTTTGCAATTAGTATGTCAATAATGTATGAGTGTAAATCTGCTATAGCACGCGTCACTTTTAAGACTTGTTATTACAATTTACGTAGCTCTGACTATAATTGGTTGTATGTTGTAAGGAAAATTAAATCAAAATTCAGCAAACAACCTGGTAATACTTGGAAAAATTTGGTAGTTAGAGATTAATTGTGCGATAGGTTAAATTAGAATAAGTATGAAAAAGGCACTGAATAAAACCTGTTCATTACAAAGTATATACGATTTAAATAAAAATTACCAGACTGAGAAAGTAAAACGTAAAGTAAATAAGTCATTAATATATAGGGACTTGTGAGTGACACCTTATTAAAAGCAATACTTATAAAGTGATATTTTTTTTTCAACGTAAACGTCCGCAATATGAACCCGTGCGTACCCATTTCTTTAAGTATGTTTACCGACCGCGAATCGAGCGGCGTGGGCCGGCGTCTAACTTGACACATCCGGCGCGACTAGCAATGGCCAGTTTTGGGCAGTTCCACTGTTTTCACTAAGATTAGCGTGTAAACACAGCGATCGTAGCTCAACTTGCAAATTGGATACTTAAAACACTATTGAAGTACTACGGCTCGTTTGTCGCCGCGTGCCTGTCTACTTAATTTGTTAGAGAAGCGAGAAGTGACATTCTAGCTGCTTCGATCCGTGAGAAGCTGTTTTATCACTAACATGTCGTCGTATACCACGCGGGCGCGCCGCGTTCTGTCCCTAGATGGATTCAGGCGACAGTGAGTGGCAAATTTTCATGGCACGTCCTGCTTTGAAGTGCTCGTTGTTTTCGTTCCCGCATGTTGCCGTTAACAGTCTTGATAGTTCTCTTGGGATAGTTATAAGTAGCGAATCTAATTATGTTGTTGAGGTTGTGGGATCGACTCCCGTGTGGATTAAACAATATTTCATCGAGGTCTAATGGATTTTTGTTTGTGATTAAGTCTATCATTAATTGTATAAATAATCATTTGGACATTTTTGTATAATATAGTTTGTCAGCCAGTAGCTCGCCACAGCACATGCGCTGTCTAATTTTAGACCAGTTAGCGATATGCAATACATAATGACTAATTCGCGACTTTACAAAATGTTAACATTGTTCGAGCTAAATAGACTGTTGTTAAGTGTTTGCATGTGTTACGTATATATTTTATTTAAAGTAACAGTCGCAACGGAAGTCGATTTTTTTCAAGCTTCAAGTGTTTCCTAGCTATTTGATATTTAATGTTGCTTATTAATATTATATGAAATCACGCCTGTATTTCCTCAAAGGGGTAGGCAGAGGAGTGTCGTACCCACGGGAAGGAAGTGAAAGAGAGGGTGCATCTATTGTCATATATCAGGTATAAATCCAAAATTGTGAGTGAGAATTTCAGGTTAAAAAAAACCAATAATACGTTGCTCTAGTCGGGGGTCGCACTCAGGACCTCTTAAACAACAGTCGCGCTTGCTGCCACTCGACACGAGGCAGTCAATTAGATCGGTTATTATTATTGCCATACATTCCAAGGTAGTCATTCGTAGGAAGTTAGTAACGACAGATACTGGAGCTTCCTACGGCCATCGGACCCGATACGACTTCCGCCGCCGCAACTCTATCACGATTTTGACTTTATTGCCTCTTCAAGGATATGAGAATAATAAAACACCGTTTTTTAAATTTGTTACGGTTCCGCGTGTTACTTGTTCCGTGTATTTCGAATTCGTTCCTATATACACTTATGTATTAAATACTAGCGCACTTGGTAATGACATTAGACCATGCATGTGTGGAATGTGGAAGAAGCTATCGGAGTTTCCTCTATGGATATAAGGAACTAGAGTGTTCTCAAATTTTAACAAATAGTAGCAGGTCGTTGTAGATTACGCAAATAATCTAGTATTATTGATAACATTTGAATAATGAAATTGAAGTGGATTCCTCTGAGTCTCTCGTTTGGTCTTCATCAGTAAAGTATATTAATGAAGATGCTACTTACACATTTGAACTTGGAATCATCTTTTCTTTGTTTTAAACGTCACTTAATACCAGTAGATGTTGCTTGCACTCATCAATCTGTGGTCTCAATTGGGCTCCGGGCCAAATTGAATGAATTGGCTCCAGCCACTTGCGCTAATTGGTCCCTGGACAAGCGAGCATGTCCTGCTATTGACTGATTGATTAGCTAACTGTTGTACCTATCCAACGCACTTTGCGAGGTACTCCTTGTCTTTGACCAGAATTTTTTATGTACCTATGTGTTTAGAATAATATTTCTTATGTAAAAGAATTTTTGGACAAATTATTGTTAAAAGTAAATTAGAATTCTGAAGAAAGTTATATCTAGATTGGCAACACAATGACAATAATAAACGCTTTATACCTTTAAAAGAGCAATTCTTGTATATATCAATTGATGGA
>DWJK01001907.1:0-15744 GCA_018248815.1 Croniades pieria auraria
CCCTTAGCGAACGAATGCCGCCATACTCGCGACATTTCAAATAGAAAAATGCGCTCGTTCGTTAAAGGTTAATATTCTTATATTATATGTTCTGTATGTAATTGAATGTAGTTCGTCAATTATTGATTTCATTTAACAGGGCTGATAGAATCTATATGTTATTGAATTTTAATCCTTTATCAGTAGTCCTTATTACTTGTTACTAGATCCTACGTAAAAAAATTTAACATGAATTTCTTTATCGTTCCACTTTTGGTCACGGGGTCTCCCCTCAGCATGAGAAGTGTCTGCCACACTAAACACGTACAGAGTGGCAGCTTCTTGGGAAACAGTATGGAGAACTATTAGTGTTTAGCAGTAGTTAATATATTTGCTTATTAATTTATTTACTACTTTGTAATCATAACATAAAAATACGGTTTACAAAAACAACGTCATGATATGTACAATGCGGTTATTGTAAAGTCCCCAACAAAGGTCTCTCCCTTAATAGAGGTCTGTCCCAGTTCGCGGACAAATCCAATTGGACAATTTGTTCAATGTCCGGTTGTAGTGCATTCAATGTGCCGCACGTGCCGTGTGGACGCAGCGGAGATAAGACAACATGTAAAATGTTTAATCCATTGCGTTAACCAGTCTTTAACACAGGACATTGGTATGGCATGGCTACTTCACAGCATCGTCCTACCTTCAGCTCATGTTATTAAAAGTTCAATTGATGGAATACATGATTTGATTTATGGTTCAATACTAGAAACAAATGATTTCTAGAGTAAATGAAATTTGATGACAGCTGTCAAAGAGAGATAAAACGGTTTAGAAAAAAAAACACTGAACACAACTAAAACCTCATTCACCCTATAAATTACAGATGTATAATATATTGTATAAATGTTGTAGGATTTTAATAACAACAAAAAATTTACGTGAATATCAATAAATATACATATACTCAGATACCATAAAAATAGTATTTTTACATCATGCAATACTAGATGGCTATTAGTGTTTAAATAACAAATATGGACTACTTACTACAAGGCGGGATTATTTCCTATATAAATCAAAGCACGAGAAAAGCTACATGTAACAACTGGCCGACGAGAAATGATTAATCATTGTTAGTAATTTGTGTAAATAGCCTTAACCCATATTCCAACAGTGGAATGACAAATGGGTCGATTATTATTTTTATTATTATAGTAATTTGTGTTATGTTAGCATTACATAGCCTATACATTTAGTAATGTTCATATGTGACCATTAGTAAATGTTTAGACTGAAAATGTTGTTGACGGTCATTTCCTCATTAAATTTCATTTTCTTGCGGCAATTAAAGTTAACGGAATTTTATTTTATTATTAAAGTTAATGGAATTTGAAATGAAAACAAAAAAATATAAATATTACAATATAATTGTTTTTTTCTTTTCCGGAATATCTAGTTATTGCGTAGAAAATCATCTTGATCTCCTGTTACATACTGTTATACATTACATGAACAGGAATACATATGTACATATTCAAAAAGAAGTCGACAAGTCGTGCTCTACGATCCTCAACCCTCATGCCCAGCGTTGGGATGATGTAAATCAGACCTCTGCTTAAATTAAATTCAGTAAAATTAATGGACTTAGGTTGATTACGAAGATGAAAAAGAAATACATGATATAGCCAATAAAGAACAACTATTTTAGTTTTAAGGTGCTTGGTGTAACTCTAATACTTTTACCGTTATATCAGGCAATGCAAGTCCTCTGTTGACCTCTGACCACAGTGCATTTCCACGTCGGTCGGTTTTTTTGACCTTCTGACCTGTACAATAGAGGCTCAACCCCTGGACGTAATATACTCGTATAATAGATGAAACGTGGTGCCTACCGTTACTGGGAAATACAGGCGTGATGATATACTATGTTATAATATTATATCATGTTCTTATGTGTTATTGCCTGAGACTGCTCGCTTCTTTATAGAAATGAGAGGTTTCCCTCCATAAAAAGTGTAGTATATTTTAACCCAGACAATAAACTATCATATATATTTTTTTAAATAAAATAAATGTCCAATACTGTTGGTGTGAAAAGCGAACGTATAATTTACAAAAACAGCAATGTTTACAATGTCTGTCTAATTTAATATAAGTAACAAATACTATTTTAAATGAGTATTAAGGTTACAGATTTTAATAGTGTAGATATTTATTTTGACATACGATATTGTTGGAACAGGTTTAATAACTTGTTCCAACAATATCGTATTAGAGTTCCAGATAGTGTCACGTGTGTAGGTTTCCTCCTCACGTTTTCTATTGCTGCAAATTAATAATTTAATCTTATAACTTGTTACTTTATTTTATATAAAATTTGAAGGCTTTAAATTCATCTATTAGACAGTATTTTCAGGTAGAACTTGGTCAGCATGGCTTAATGTTCCAAGCGTATTCTAGATAGTTGCGAAAATACATACGAGTAAATTGTAGTAGACGTAAATGGACCGGGTCTATGGAACAGAATAGACGCAAATTTAACGAGACCGACGTAGTTAGAACAGAGTCGTTAGTCCCTCGCACGACGGAGCTCGCATAATAGCTTGCAGTTCGTATTTATGTTCCCAACTTGGCTACACGCTAGATGGCACCCAGCCACATAAAGCTATGTCTAATTTGAAACCGTAGGTATATAAAATAGGATTTGTTAGTCAAGATCCCATATCGCTTTTACGTCATGTGTAATATACAACACTACTATTGATTAATATACAATAAATATGTAATTATTTTTTTAATTATTTATTTATTAAATTATATGTAAATGATAATGACTGATGTTTTCTTGAGATTAAAACTGGTATTTATTTTAATACCATAAGTCATTGATGATTCAAATAAATTTTTAAGGGCAAATCTCTTCTGCCGATTTAAGACCGTTGTTGTGAAAACAGTGCTTTTGCTACGAAAAATGAACGATTTGACCGATAAATATGTGGAAAATCAATATAGTACTGTAATACAGATATCAATTGGTAGAGTCGCAGAAAAATTATAGTGTCTAGAAAACGTACTAAACGATTCGTATATAAAAAGACAAACATGACCTTGAACAAAATTAAATATGTCGTTCGTTCAGTTTCTAAATTTAAATTCGAAAAATAATATATTTTTTCTTCGCCAACTAAGAGTGTGATAATGGCCAAGGTCCTTCAATCTACTTCATTTTCCTAATTTATTTTGTGTTTCTGTGTCCATTAATTTGGGGTATTATATTGGACGTAAAGCGAGATGGATCCTGGATAATGGATGTAATCTCACTTTCCCCTATGCGCACAATATTTCTAGACAGAAATATCAAGTTTTCAGCTCATGTATCCATCCATCTTTCAAGATAGACAACAATGTTTAGTTCCAAAAGGTAACAAAACGATGTGAATGTGTTAAATTTGTGATTTTTATTGTCTGCAGCGATGGAGGGAGGCGCGTGGTGCGCCCGCGACATCTCGCTGCGCGCGCAGAAGAAGTTCCTGTCAAGGGTGGGCGGCGCCGCCAGCGCGCGCGCCCTCATCCTCGACGAGCACGCCGCGAAGCTCCTAGACCAGGTGAGGGCAACACAAATAATACCAATAATAATAATAATATAAATAACAATAATATAAATAACAATAATATAAATAACAATAATATAAATAACAATAATAGTCTCCGCCGCGACCTCACTGCAAACGACGGGAGCTCAAGATGAAGGACCTCGTACAGGTCCAAAGCTAGTCGGGCCATCCCGTAAAACGCACGTGAGTGAAGCCGGTACATATATAATCGTGAATAATAATAAATTTAATAGTCTTAAATTCTTTAATGTAATTTCGAATATATCGTATCATATTTTTTTCAAAAAGCTTCCATCCGTAATACTTGCAGAACAGTTTGCAATTTTTTATACATTTCTTATAATATCATTTTCGCACTTGACTACCGCCCGTGTAAAAGCACTCGTATGAATGTTCTCTTCGGAGAGAAAATAAATGTATAAATATAATAATAATGTACATATCTTTACATTTAGAATTATTGGAAATTCATGTTTGGGTAATTCTAAACGAAATCCGTTACACATACCTGACTTTTTTTGTTTTTGTTATCATGTTATTTTTTGTGTTATTTCTGTTGTGTTATTTATTCAAGTAAGTTAACATGTAAATAAATAAATTCTAAGAAGATGGATACGTGCAAGGTCTTTGGCTAAAGTCCATATAAATTCTAACGTTAATAAATGCTTTATAAGGTAGCATAGGTGGCAAACGTTTTGAAACTTCGCCTGTCCTATTCTTCCCTGTATTATTATCTGGTATCATTGTCCCAGTTTCTGTCGGTATTACGGGAGCGCATAGAGAAGAGAGAAGCGGAGAAGCTGGTGAAGCACGTCATTAAAGCGGCCGTGAAACTGGGCGTGCTGCGGCGGCACGGACAGCTTTCCGCTGCTGATGAGCGGGCTCTCGGCGCCTTCCGCTCCAAGTTCCATGTAAGAAATACTCATTCTTAATTGAAAATTGAGGATGATGTGGATGATATTTTTTTTTGGTAAAGATTATTATCTTGCAGACAAAACCGAACAACGTTCCAATGTATGTGCTATTAGTATGTAAAAAATGTATGATTCATGCGTTCCGCAGACGGTGCTGATGGCAGTGGTATCATTTTGCGAGGTGGATTTCTCGTACGATAGAGGATTCCTACAAGATGCTCTTCGCGAATCTCATCAGTCACTCAAGTAAGCAAACTGATTTTGATATGTGATTTACTTTATCAAATGTGATATTTATTTTTATCATTAGTTGTTTTTATCTTTAAATAACACTCACTATGACGTCGGAATCTTCACAGTTTAAAATTTTCATTAACGTTTTCTGAGGCTTGTAAACTCTGCTAATTTGTGCTCGGCCGACATAGTAGGCTACGGTCTTAAAGCCTTCTCATTCTAAGAGAAGAACCGTGTTCCTTAGAGAAAAGATAAAAGAATCAGTGTTGACGCTGATGATGATAAGTTATGATTTTGGACAATTAATACTTTCAGGTCCGTGGTTGAACGGCATTTATCAGACAAATCGGTGTCGCGGCTCGCAGGCGTGTTCGCTCTGGCTTCACGGGATGAGCTACTGGACGCTCTCTTCGCCGGTCAAATCGACGAAGACGTATTGAAGCTGACCAGGATGCTTCGCAAGGAACTGGACAGGGGCCTTCTATAAGCCACAAAGTTGGGAACCAATTTGCCGTCCTACCACAACCAAAGCTGTGCGTACCATCTTTAAATAAGTGATTAGAACGTCGATTGTAGATGTGCGGTTGTTTCCGACCTTCGATCTATCGATATGTCGCTGTACATCGATTATATGATCACTCGAAACATCGTTATCTCCACAAATGGAGATTTGATTATTCTAAGCAATCAATTTCAACGCAACTCCTAGCACGCTCAATTTTAATTGATCACACAGCTGTACGTAGCTTCGGCTTTTATTTCACCGTTTGCACATTTTTGTATTCTAACGCTCTCTAGCCGCACGGGTAGAAATAATGGGAGTCGATAACGCAAGCGAAACAAGACTGTATTGAATACTCAAAAGTCGGTATTGCTTTGATGTATTGTGTGATGTTTATTAGCGTGTACAATTCGAGATGTTTATCGAAGTGTACAACATGAAATGTACACACTACTGACTCATTCCTTTGATCAACTTTGTACACAGCATTGTGGAGTTGTTTTTGATCAGATATTACATTTAATGGCAAATACAATACAAATAACAAATATTATTCCAAAATCGCGTATAGTATTGATGGAAATTCCATTTTGATGTACGTTTAACGCTGTGTCCAATTGCGATGGAAAATATATCAAAAAATCGTTAACAATAATATTGTAGCTTTTAATATATAATGATATTATATGTTTTTACGGTAGATTGTAAGTGAAATGGAAGCATATCCGCTTGTCGTAGAGAATTGTTGGTGACGGTTGGCAACACCGTTCTAATACTTGCCCAAGAATCGCCGGAAACGTCTTGCTCTATGAGTGTTATGACAAAACGTCCTGTTTGCAGTTATGTGCAAAAAAATTTAGTTACAGTGAGGAAAAATTACAATTACAGTACAATACAACAGTTAATTGATTGATTCAAATGTTATTGTACAATCTGATAATTATTCAGAAAGGTTTTATCGATATTATTATCGAAGTTAATATCGATTTAATCGCCGTGACAAGAAATCTTGCCAATTTTGGGTTCAAAGTGAATTTTGTTCACGATTTTTTTTGCTTTATTTCGTTATTGGCATTGGTCGCATTTATATTGTTACTGTGTACATATTGTTATAATAGGAAAATATTAATAGTCCATACGTTTGAATGTTAAATGTTTAGTGGTGTTTTCTCGGAAGTTACCAATACACATATATAGTACTTTTTCTATCCTAACAGTGTGTGTAAATTTCGCGATGTTTAAAGTGTAAAAATCGATTGATATATACAACGTGTTTTAAAATCGATTTACAAATTGTATAATGAATTAATTCAAATGTATTCTCAGAAAGTGAAGATATGTAGGTTGAAGGTTATTTAATAGAATTTGATGCATGAGAAATGTTTTTGGAACGTCCCAAAAATAAGCAGTCAGTTAAATTAAACTTAGACGTTGGAATAATGGAATTTTGATGGAATCCGACAATAGGTCTATTTGTCGAGAATTAAAGTTTGATGCAATTTACCACCCGGTATTTGTTTCTGCCGCTTTGCAGCATTTACTGCGTTATTATATTGTGAAACACTAAGATACACGGTATCGTTAGTTCTCAGCAATACTAACGTGTTTTGACAGATGGAATAGGGAATTCATTATTTGAATTATATTGAAGATGGTGTAATGATTAGTCATCAGATTTACCTTATCCATTAGATATGGTTCACGATATAGATGGAAAACAGAATGACTAGCATTACTGGTGCTTGGACGAAAAGTTCTAGATTCTAGAACATTCGTCGATCAAAGTCAGTACGAAATAATGGTTGGGCTAAACCTTACCTGCTTCTTTTATCAATAACTTTATCAATTCATGAAATTCTATATAAAACTTTATTACTGTAGTATTCACGTTGCTCAAAAATTGTTCAGTCTATGCACAATATGATTTGTCTATGGCTCTGGTCTCACTTGTCTGTGTATAACCACAGATGTATCAGGCGCATCGTTTACGAATTAAATACACCTGTAAATTATACAGGTTCAAGTCCAAACATCGTAGTACTTATACAGGGGATGATGATATTCGTACATTTGAAATAACATAACACAATTTTTTCAACTTAGGGAATGTTTTTGAGGATTACGAGAGTTGAACTAATCAGTTATTTTTACGATGGAAAATAAAGTTTGTGAATTGACAAGTTATCATTTGATTGATGGTGGATTTTTGTGCTGACGCTACAGAGGGTTGTAACTTGTAAAGGCGATAATATTAAATCTTAAGGCTTTTTAACGCTCCGTACTAAATTAAGTTTTGTGTAGAGCTTACCGGTTATAATATTTGTTTTTTGTTTAACGCATAATTAGATACGTACAATAAACAAGAATTATACAATTAATAATTGTGATTATGATACGTATAATTGGACTTATTATTTAGTTCTATTTGACATTGAAATTTAATAAACTTCTTTATACAACGCTTTTAAAGATAATCAGAATCCCCAATTATATTACTCTACGTATAATTGTTTAATTTATGAAATATAGAACTCAAGGATACCTTATTCATTATTTATTTTTGAAGGCAAAAAATTCTGGACATTTATGTATTTCTATATCAAATTTACCGATTTGTTCTTATATTGGAACTAGAGCCAGTGTTGCAATAGTCTCATTATACTAACCGTATGTATAATTTGGATGACATTTATAGACAGCTGAGAGCAACAAACAAAAAAAGAAACTATAAAAAGAACTTTAGTTATTTTTTTAGCCTAGTTGTTTTAGGGGAAGTATATACAAAGTGAATAAGTTACTAAGTTTTAAACTGATTCGTCTGATATTTAACACTATTTCTACCAAAGGTGTCTAGATTTAATTTAATATTATTCACTAAGTTGAATATTTTTGCTTAATTGACGTTTGTTTATGTTCATTTTCCTTATAATTTCTATAATTTGTATTTAAATTTGTTATTTGTTTAATTTGAAGTTCGTCTAATTCCAATTCCGTCTAATTCCAAGAATCGTGGTAGCAAAAGTGTTAAATTGTCTTATAAATTAAAAAAAAATATTCATTACATACTAACTACAGATAAAATATATAATTTTGATTATACTTTTGTCTATGTAAGTACATAATACATGTTAAAGAATCCACGTTATCAAATAAATAAAAAATTGTTCGGACCAAAACAATATCTACCTAGTTCAAACATATCTGGACTTACTCATATCTTCTAGATATAAATCTAAGGTAGCTCATGACATCTAGCTGAATATTTGTAAATGTCACCTATCGTCGAGTTTTATAGTTCTGATGGTGTACAATATAAGCTATTATTTAATCAATGGATAATTATGAAGTCCTTGAAGTTCTGATTCTGTCTAATGAATTGAAAATTTTCACAAACCTTGCCATTGTGGAAGGTACATGTATTACACAGAGGGTATCAGTGTTACCGATTTTGTTTCTTTTGGAATGAATCTAGGACATATTTTAATAAATATGTGTTACTACAATTTTATAAAATTGTGTGGTTACATATGCTAATGCTAGTTATAGAATTCCTTCAAGGGTAACAGCCGTGGTAACTTTAGATGGTCGTAACCATTTACCATCCATTGGATTGTCGCCTGTTTAATTGTAAATGAAATGGCGGCAACAACATTTTACATATAAGACGCACGCGTAGCGAAATCTTGCCTATGATTTGATATAAATGTAACTGAGAATATTTTGCTTTTTAAAATGTTATGTTAACAGTGTAAATATCAAAAATTGCTTTTTTACCACTGGCAATAATTTTACGTACATATCTATTTACGAAACTCAATGGATATTTCTTCGAATGATACCAGTGAAATTAATTATTCAATGTATAATATGACATGTGATATCGTCATGACAAACGTATAGGTTAAATTTTGTATAATTAGTTAAGTTTTTTTATATAATTTTGTATGTTACTATAATTGTAACTCATTAGTCTTGTTTCCTGGATTATACAATCGATTGAGACCAAATTTTGTATGATTTAGTGATATTTTAGAAATGAATGTAACAGTTAGTTCTTGTTCACGAAATGTCTTAGTTTGCGATAATATCTTAGTTTCAATATGATTTTATTTTAGTTGTGTTCATTTGAATTAAACTATAGCAATAACGTGTCTATATTTATGTTTTCTCATACATTAAAACATTTCATAGCTAGATGAACTCAAAGATATGTGCGTCTTGTGAGAAGTTTTGCTACAGACAAAATCAAATGTATGACATATTAATATCAGAATGCTTGAATTGTAATGTTTTATTTTTGTCTATGGAATGTTAATTGACAAATTACATTAAAGTTAATTATAAATGTAATAGAATTATGAAAACGTTGGCCCGTAAATGTGTTGACAATTAAAAGAAATGGAAGTAATTTTTGTTACAATATCTGTGCATTTTTTTAACCATGACTATATTTTAGTATATTAGTTTAGGAAATGTTAAGGGTTAGTTGTCTATTGGCAGAGCGATATGTCATTTGATTTACTTCGTTTGAATATTACGTGTTTGCTGTATGAAAATAAGCAATAAATTATTAAGAACAATAATTTTGTCGGCCAGTGTGTATCTGTGTGGATAACATTTCTCTTTTTGTATTTTATTTAAAATATTAGCTATATTTTTAATATATCGTTATGTAATGTAACATTACAATAAATTTATTAAGTGTAACATCGATCGCAATGGCCATAAACTGTCAGCAACGCATTTTGTCTATTGAAATAGTAAAATTGAGTTTTTAATTGAAGATCGCAACACTTTGGCAATGTTGCCAGTTCTTATAACATTTTTTATGCAATTCAGTAAAAACCCAAATTTACTAACAAAATTTTACAGTGTATTCTATATTTGACACAATTTTGTAGTTTTATTAATTCGTAATGAACATTTTCTAAAATTTCATAAAAGTCATAGTTTAAGATACAATGATATTCACAATTTCCTCACACATAAAATGGCAAAAATTAGCTCTAAGATTAGCACTTACGTATTCACTATAATGAATTACTGTTTCACGTGAATGGGCCAATTTTAGTCATCATTGAGCTCGTGTCGATCTCAACATAATATCTACATATGTATGTGATAGAATATATTATATCTTACTGGTACGCTTACACGAAGTTACAATTGGCCCGCTAATATGTATGTTTTCAAGTTTGTTAAGCTGTGTTATATAATAAGATTTGATAACAAATATACAATTGATAAGATTGATCTTGTTTTTTTGGGACCACTTTTGGAAACATCGCCAGCCAGTCCTCATCGTCAGAGTTGTCATGTTTAGGAAGACAATGATTATGTCGCTTGCCAGAGCTTGTTACGTACCCTGCCAACGCAAGAGTTGAGCTTATATAAACGTACATTTAACATAATTGCCGTTTCCCGCCAATTCACTGAGCGCAAATAAGATATTTGACAGTTCTTTTGTAATTAAAATGGCGCCAATTTTATAGCTTATTTAACCTTCATTATAAACAAAACTCTTTTCGCCGAAGTACTGAAATCAATTGAAAATAGCACATTTCTTGAGAATGGATAGAAATGTAAAAAAATGGCGTATGATCGATGCTATGCTCAACATTTTATGAAAATCAATTTGACGATTTCAACGTAAGTATGTTTTAGTCGGATAGAGCACAATCGCTTAGGTAATTAAATAAGTATGGTAGTACAGAATAAGACAAGGAGATCAGAAATGAAACCAACGTTTGTGAAAGCACCAGTCAATAATTTATTCACTATAATCTCTTAGTATAAATTCTGATATTAGTGAAGTTGACAGGGTTGACACTAGAGTGCTAAGATACGTTCATATACACTATGCAGTTTCATCAGACCTTAAGAACGTCACACAGAGATACCTAGCTCAGTATTATGGTAACATCACTCCTGTAATCCCCGAAAAGGCAGGCAGAGGGGACCAGTACACTCCCACGTTTCATCAGATACCTTTACATACCACATGGAATAAGTGGTGAAACTATTGAATATAAACTTTAATTAGAATAACGAATCCCTTCTTTTGAAGATTGTAGGGTCGATAACAGCTAATTATACCAGTAGGTGTTATTCTTTCAGCATAATTTTTTATTCCATATTTGAAGCTAAACGTAACTGATAAAACGTGAGAGTGTGCTACACTCTTTTGCCTATCTCTTCTAGGATTACAAGCGTGATGTTACGTTGCGTATGATATTTAAATCGAAAACTGACGCATGACGCCTAGAAATCAATGCATATTTGTCGGCATGTCAGTTTATTTATCTTCGACTTTGAATACATGGCAATATAATTCAAAAACCTTTTAATATTCCTCGTTTATAAAATAGCTATTAGAAATAATATTGACTATAATGCTGAAACTATAATCCTGTCATAATCCGTAATACATCGTAATACATTAACTGTTTTCCTACAAAATCTCTGTGTGACAGCATTAAGTAATATTTACGAGTAGTTTTGACGTGTGTGGCAAGAAATAATAGATATTCGAAAATAGTTTGTTGTTCCACAGTTTAAGACTGTCGTGTAATAAATAAAAAACGGGTCCAATTAAAAGGTGCAACGGTTCCGCCGATGTAACAAGTGTTACCATATCGAAATTACTACAACTAATTAGGGTAATATGTAATTTATTTCTTGCCAATATTGTAATTACATGAAACATTGTGTTCGCTTGTTATACTAAATAATCAATTGTGAGTATTCAATTGCATCTACTACATTAATAATACATTAAAAACATAAATACACTTATTACAATACAACTGAAACAAATGGTGTGATACTTAATTTAATCATTAAAGACTTATGCTAACGAGTAGAATGAGAATATTCGTTTTTATGACTATGTACAAGTTATTCTTTGGAATGTCGAAGTATGGAGATTTTTTGTTAACTTAAATATAACTAAATATATAGAAGGTAGTACATTTGAAGCCAACAGTTTATTGTGCTTGAAACGCTAGCCTAGTGTGTGGATACCTTTAGTGGTGTAGTAATACCATGAATTATTGAATTCTTATTATTAAAATTGTATTACCTTGGAGTTGTAGTAGACTATACTTGGGAGATGGGTAGGTATATATTTCCTTATATGTTGGATATGTTGAACATTATTTATGACGTCATGCAATTGAACTGGCCAGTAACTGTTTTTACAATAATGGTGTTAAAAAATTTACACTTGCTGAAACATAAGCAAATGAAAACGGATGCCAAAAATGTTGTCTTTTGCATGTAGTTTTAATATTTTAATACTGTTCGAAATACGGATGGTTTATAAGATATCTCCACTTGATAAATACAAGATATTTTGATATCGAACGAGACGAATGGGATAACAGTTAAAGCGCCATCTATCGTGAACATGCGACACTAGGAAGGTACACGTGACTATGAAGCTCAAAGCTACGTCAAATGAGCTTTCACTAAGTACTTAGAATATCCTAAAAGGGTACAACTACATTTAGTATAAAATAGATTAATTTCTCTAACCTAAGAACTATAGATACATATTTTGAAGATAAGCTGACAAAAATATTGAGTATTATAATAGAAACATACAGTTTTACTTAGTTTTATTTGGTTTTTTTTTAACAACAATAATATACGCAAGTGTGTCACGACATGAAATAAATTAAATTCACTGTTTGCTAAAGATTATATAATATTAATGCAACTAAAAGACAAAAAATTCATGAAATTTAAAAGTTTCTTTACAAATAAAAGATAGATGTATACTTGTATATTTTAAGATAAAAATGCATTAAAATCATGTGAAACATGCAGGTATGCATGCTTTTAAAATATTCAAGCGAAGAAATTAGTTAATTACAAACATACCATACTTCAGAACAGATATACATACATATGTGTATTTTAAATTAAATAAATATAAAATTAAGTAACGTATACCATTCAAGCCAGAATTTATTCTCGTACACTTAATTAATAATAATTAGTAAATACTTTGTTCATTAATAATATAATGTCTTCGTTAATGACTTTTATCGTTACAATGATATCGCGAATGAAATTGCATAAACACAATAATAATGATTGTTTTTTTAATGATAACGTCATTAATTTTCACTAAACAATAAAACTTTACACAGTACATAGTATTACATTGAATCATGAAAGTGCTTATAATTAGATATGTTAAGTAATTATACGAATTTGTAGAGATAATGTATCTGTAAGTTTCTTTTCAGCGCTGTCAAATCGTTATGTGTTGTCATAGTATGTTTTTACATAATATTCTACATTTAAAACAATGATGTCTCTTACACAATCTGTATCGATTCGCAATACTTTTATTAATCTGTAGCATTAACTCGTTCGTAAATCAATTCCTTCTTATTGTAAACAGTTGAATGGACTATGAAAATTTAATTTTCCCGCTTATTCTCTAACGAATGTACCTACTTAAATAATAATTTTCTTGTATTCTTATCACAATTGAAAGACGAATAAAAGTATTGTTCATGATGTAAATTAAATATAATTCATGAAATTATGTGCGCATTTTAGAATAATTTTTCATAATCGAATAACGAAAAAAAATTTAATTTCGAATAAATTGTTAATGGGGAAGACTTCAAATTAAGCCGAATACACAAATACATAAACAGGCGTTCTTTTGCATCTTATTGCATCCAGCGAAGAATTTCGATTACTTGAGTTTTTTGTCTTTGTCATTTCTACTTTGTTTGAGCGTGATGAACCTATGGAATGACGATATTTGAACAAATGGGTCACAAGTTTGAAATTTGAATCACAAACGGCTGTTTGAGATCTGACCGTTCTTGTATTTAATTATTAATCATTAAATAGGGATGGTCCTTAATTTTATATTTTACTTTTAGTATTATTTCTCAAGTGCCTGAATTACGTTATATTATTTTTTCATACCTAATACAAATATCAATTATCTATTAATAATAATCAAATCTGTACTTGTTCTAGAATTTGGCTCAAATATATATCCTCACCCGCCTATTATTCACTATTATTTTTGAGTGCAGTAAGTGATCTAATTATTTTTATCATTTTGCTCAAGTAATATTTATTTGCTTTTGTTGCAAATATTTAGTGCATTATGCCAATTTTAACAACATCCAATAAATGTTAGGTTCACTTTAATTCGACGACAATTAATAAAATAATTTTAATTAATAGTTTCAATTATGACAGTAAAATAAAATGTCAATCAAAACGATGACAAAAGAATAAACTATATATCTAAGTCACTAATGAAACGGTACATATACTTCATTTTTTTTATGATAGTTTACTAAAGAGTTAATCACTAGGGGAGACAGGGGTACATCGAACACCGAATATAATTTCTACATTCAATTAGTATTAAACGTACAGGTAAACGTAGGGATAGGTGCAAAGTTTGGAAATGTTGGAGAATTTGGCCCGTAACGATGTAATTTTATCGAAAAGCATTTTAGTTTGTTTTAAGGAATCAAGTTGATACAGATTATTTTGCACACTTCCAATATTTGCATGGAGTAGAGTAGTTAACATGTCGATATTGCCATTAGAATGTTCGATAGAGTTTGAATGTGTGTGTGTGTGTGTGTGCGGAGGGGCGCGGAGGAGGGCGGGTCGGTGCGGTGCTGCGGGTGTTCACTCGCGCAGCTTGTGCCAGTCGGCGATCTGCCGGCGCGGCGCCGCCTGCACCTCGTGCCAGTGGTGGCGCGCGCTACCCGCGCCCTCCGCTCCCAGCTCCAGGCGCCCGATTACCTACAAAGATATTATTCCATTAAGACCTTAATATTATTTTTTACATTATGGATGTAGCTAACGAGCAACCATGCCCCCTGATCTAAATGCATCATTTACTGAATCTGCTTTGGTCAATTATCCCAAATTTAAGTTAAGACATGCCACAAAACTAAAATCTTTTTTATTTTATTTGACCTCGAGACAGATTTGTTGATATAATATTAAAATAAGCTCTAAAAGTATAATACAATACTTTTCCCAATAAATTGAATAAACCAATCAATAGAATAATTTCTGTAAGTTACGGGATCCTGATCTATACACACCTCTAGCAGTCAAAAACAATAGACCGTGATGTGACACACAAACTGACCTCGTTCTTAGTGACGCGGTCCCAGTCCAGCACTAGCAGCTCCAGCGACACGTGGTCCAGCGTGGCGGCGGGCGCGGCCGGCACCTCGAACACGAACGACTCGTTGAACACCGGGTTCAGGGTGCGCTTCTTCACGTGCGTCTTCTTCTTCGCGATGCGTTGCCCATTGTACAGCAGGTACATCTTCACGTAACTAGAAACGATATCCAATTTCAAATGTCAGATACGTGGGTGACAAGGGATTTAAATATATGCATGCATAATCGACCCATTAACATTCCACTGTTGGAATATGGGTCTCCTCTCATACTGAGAGGGTTAAGGCCGTAGTCCGCCACG
>DWJK01001908.1:0-15743 GCA_018248815.1 Croniades pieria auraria
CTTCACACACATTTTTTTGTTTTCCTTCATCGTTAGCAAGAGATATTTAAATGTAAAACGCACTTTTGTAAAGAGGTGCGCGTCGTGGATTTGAACCCAGCACCTCCGGAATGAGAGGCCGAATTCTTGACCACTAGGCTATCACTGCTTTTACACAAAGAAACATAAAAAAACTATTTAAATGGTAAGCGTACAGCTGTGTCTGACCGCAGTGCATACATGCAATAGTGGATGTACTGAATTATTAATTTTATAATTACGTCGGACAACATTGAGCTTGTAGCCATTTCAAAATTCGCTTCCGGACATTGTTGATGCTTAATTGGATTGTCGCCCACATTACTAAGAAAAACAATTTGCGTTAACCGCATTTTTGTTTGTGTATAAATAATTATACACCCTTCTCACTGCGAAAGTGTACTCAGGTCGAGAGGTGGAAAAATAAACGGGTCGATTAAAACTAAGCGTAACGGAGATAATTAGAAAAATTACTTAATTGAAAGGGGCAATGCTATTATTATCATTGCCCTTTCAATTAAGTAATTTTACATTCTATTAAAAAAAAATTATATTACATTACAATAAATTTTACATTACATTACAATAAATTTTACATTACATTACAATAAATTTTACATTACAATACATTTTACATTACAATAAAAATACGCGGTCGTGATCTCAGAGCACTCATGGTTCTTTCGCAAGCAAACTAGATTAAGTTGTGTCATATTTACGAACTAGCTGTGCCCGCGACTTCGTACGCGTAGATTTCGTAAGTTTTTGAAGAATAAATAGTCATAACTTCTTTATTTGTTAACCGATATAAATAAAAAAAACACTAAATGTTAAGTGAAGCCCATCACAATATAATCATGAACAATGAAACTAATTTTTGTAACATCGTCCAAACTAAAGCAGCAGATAAGAAATGTAATCATTAGGTTTGTATAATACTTAGGAACAAAAGAAAAATTAATTTAAATTGAAGAACTGAAATAATGGAGATTGAATTATGCTGTGAATCCAATTAGATTTTAGTCTTGTGTGTGTATTTGGTTAAGACTAAATGTTGAAGTGTGAATATAAGTGGGTAAAGGAACTTATGTATTAACTAGCTGTGCCCGCGACTTCGTACGCGTAGATTTCGTAAGTTTTGGAAGAATAAATGGACATAACTTCTTTATTTGTTAACCGATTTAAATGAAAAGACCACTAAATGTTAATTGAAGCCCATCACAATGTAATCCTGAAAACTGCTTTCAAATCGGATAAGCCGTTTCTGAGATTAGCGTGCACAAACATACAGACAAACAGATAAAATTAAAAAACATTGTTTTGGGTTCTCTTGCGTAAATAAAGGCACACCATTATGAATTTTTAAATATATTTGCCATGTACAGACAGCGATCAGTTACAGTTTTATTATATGTATAGATAGACAGGGTAGAATCGACGATACATTAGTTAGTTACTAGTCTAATCTTCTATGCAGAAGACCTATGTTCGGTACCTGGCTCTGTATGAGTTTTTTATGTACCTGTCATTCCAATTTTTAAGTTTGAACCATACTCATGATTAAAAATGTAACGGCTTAACTCACGTACATTTTTCGGGATTGCTCGACTAGTTTCGAACCTGTACAAGGTCTACAAGGTTCGAGGTTGAACTATTCTATACATAAAGCAACAAGAATCTGTAATATGGAAATATGAGTGTTAGCACTAATTATTAAAAGACGAAAATTGGTTTATTTTGCAAAACAGCACTGTTATAATTGATCCGTTCAGTCATTTCTTATCAGTAATAACGTTGTTGACTCATCCCAATACTAGTTGATTTTCTAAGATCTGATAGAGATAAATACAAGTATTTTGGTACATTGCACACCGTTGTGTGGTCTTGAACTAGGAAGAGCCTGCACTATAATGATTCGACAGCTGTTAAACTTACACGTATGAGTTTTTAAATATATTCTTGTGTAGATAATTTTATAGCAACATTCAACAAAACTCATGCATATTATAGTGGTATGTGTTTTCACTGGGAATTGAACTTTGTTGATTTCTGTCTTAGAAATATTAGATAGATGCTGGAAGCCAAGCTCAGGGTGCGACGGCGCTCATTAGAGGAGACCTATGTCCAGGAGTGGACTGAAATAGACTGATGTCGTGACGTGGCAAGTTCTATATTAATAGGCCGTGTCACTAAGGTCTAAACTACTGGATGACCTGGCCACACTGCTGCTACCTACGAAAACAGCAATAAATTTTGGCAAATGTTTTCATTTACTTAGTGTCTGTTGAAGCAGCTCAAGTAACATTGTCTTATGCAGTAAATTTAATGAACCAAAATGAACCTTATTAACAATATAGTCTAATAAGAAATACCCTAGGAGTTTATTGCTTTTAATTAGCTACATTTTGCTGTGACCCTTTAATTTACACCCTGTACATTTTATAGAGTTTTGTCCAGTAACATTTTACGGTACTATAATAAAACATTTATAATAAATGACTGCCACGTTGGTAGAGTTATTGCAAGCGCTACTGATGCTCAAGAGGTCCTGTGTTCGATGCCCGGGTCGGGTAGTATGTTTTCTTATTTAAAATTTCTGGTGGTGGCTCGGAGTTTGGATTTGTAACCGGTGTATGGCAATAGCACAGCCTATTTCATGGTGTAACGTATAGCATCCCAAGTGAATCGTGAGAGTGTACTATTTCTCTGCCTACCTCTTCGGGCTTACAGACGTGATGTTATTAAAAAAGGAACACAGTAAGGAAGTCCTTTTTAGTTTTCTCCTTAATAGTAAAGCCTATCGTAAAATATGTATAGACAATTAATGTGTATTCCAAAAATATACGAAATTGCGGTAAAATATTTCTGTAAAATGTAAAGACAAAATCGTACGAGTATGAGCTCTGGTTCCAAAATCAGCAACGTTTTGGAGCCTTTTTAAATAGTCTAAAAGAAAATAAGTGAGTTTGCTTGTTAGCTCCGTGAAGTTCACATCGAGCGAAACATTCAGGCAATTAAGGGACAAATATAACTTTCACAGATTTAGGGATTTACGGAAAAAAAATAAAAGGTTTAAATGGAGGGTAAACTTGGGATCGGAACGTGGTAAAATAACATGGGACGAACCGATTAGGTTTGGGTAAACTTTGGATTATTTACACGTTCGTATTTTTAATCTGTGGCCAAACGTTTGTTCTGTTAAAGTCATGTTCTACTTAGAGCGTGGAAATTTAAAAATATTTTGTTACACTCGCTTATGCAAACAGATTAATTAGACTTAACTGGTGAAACGTGTGAGTGTACCACACTCCTCTGCCTACCCCTTCGGGGATTACAGGCGTGATGTTACGTTTTTTTTTTATTAATTAGACTTACTTTGTCGATAATGCAATTAGATTGAATTGTCCTAATTAAAGTCCTTTATTGATTATAATTAACATGTATATAATTTAAGAAGCAGTGGTATCCTAGTGGTATAGAATTTAGTCTTCTACATCAGGGACCTGTGTTAAAATCGTGGTGCACCTTAAAATAAAAATCATTTGCTGTAAAGGTGCAGAAAAAGAAATCCGTCCACCACAACATTCACAATGTTTTAAAAGGTGTATGAGGGCTATCAACCCATACTTGGGCACCTATGGCCCTGCTTATTCTGATAGAACCCGCATCTAACGATTAATGCTAAAAGGTAATAATGACGAAAGCATGTTAACTACTTTGGTAGAGAATTAATCAAAGCTGAAAGACATTATTTGTATTACACAGCCTTCATTTCTACTTAAATAAGTGTTAATACCACCCTTAAATACACGTTCCTGAGGTTAGGGCTACGTAATGTACTTAGAATGGTAAGTGTGATCCTTCTGTCTGGAGTGAACATAATGAGAGATGCCAGAAACTGTACTGTAATTGCTGAAACATATAGGAATAGATGCACCATTAAATGCATTGTAAGGACTGACTGGACATCAGTGGTAGCCTAGTGGTTAAGAATTCAGCCTCTCACTCCGGGAGTGCTGGGTTCAAATCCATGGCGCGTACCTCTTAACAAAAGTGCGTTTTAAATTTAAATATCACTTGCTAACGGTGAAGGAAAACATCGTGAGGAAACCTGGCACGCCTTAGAATTTATAAAAAAAAAATCGAAGACGTGTGAGGTCTGCCAACCCGCACTTGGCCAGCGTGGCAGACTTTGGCCTTAACCCTCTCAATATGAGAGGAGACCCATATTCCAACAATGGAATGATAATTGGGCCGATTAACGACTGGCTAGTATAGAAAACACAGTAACTGAAATATTATCTACTTTATTAAATCTATAGCATTAAATAAACGTTCAATATTTTATGGTACATACAAAGTAAATTATAAAACTTGTGAATTTTTACAGATATTGACACGACTGTATTAAAACTAGTACATTTTTACTATAATATCGACAACTAACATTAAATTTCATAAGAAGGAACCTCTAAGGGAGGACAGGTTCCGATATTATTAAATGGGGGGGGGGTTATGTCTTTCTCTCCTGAGCATTATTACTCCCATCTGATTGTGGGGTCTGCTTTCCGTATCCTCTGTCTCCACCTCGCGCGATTGGACACATCGTTCGTAGAATCTTTGCAGGCAGTCATGTCTTTCGCTATGGCATCTGTCCATCTCGTCTTCGGTCGAGAATGATTATAATACTAATTACGATGATGATGATCATGATCTTGCTGACGCTGAAGGAGCGATAAGAATGACCACAAATAGCCCACACGTGTACAGTGGTGTGGTTCTTTAACGTGGCCGAATGAGAAAGTATATTTGTTAGAAGGATCGGCTATTTTCGAATTGCGTGCCCTGTTTATCGCTAACGTAGCAGAAACGTTAGACCCTTTCCAATCTATTTGTTTGTATGGTTGATATAAAACGGGAGATAATTAAATTTATATATCCCATTGAATAACACGTGCGGTGTCTCTCGGCTGCTATCGAAATCTTTGCTGTCGATTTATGCCATTGTTGATCTCCAATCAATTAATACATCACGGGTTGTGAGCAATAAAATGATTTATTGCCTTTTTTTCATGTAGGTGGTTCTTTTTTAATAACGTTGTGTGCTTATATAAGTACTGTTTGAACAGCACGTTCATATTTGTCGCGGTTGCAGATTGTGTCCGATCTGTACCTACAGTTAAGTAACATTTATCGTGGTCTGCACAAGAATAGGTGACCGCTGGTAGCATTTGGAAGCGTTTACATGGGCCAGAAGATAAGGTAAGGTTTTGCTATCGTTGGGTATCAGTCGTTGAATGTTATTGAAAGCCAGAAAAGTGTTTTTAAGCACCATACACACACAGATGATCTTATGAGCCATACCTCGTCCAATCTGCAGTGCAGAACATGGTGTATGCTGGAAGTTTTGAAGATTTTGTACTGCCTTTTTAATACGTAGACTCACAGTTGTGGCATCAGTATCATCAATCCTTTGATTGTTCCATTATTATATTTATTTCGCTTCTCATGCGTTTCATGAATTTCCAGGTTACTCTACCAGGGGCCAATGCAAATCCGTAGACAGGTTTAAATATGTATGTGTACAGGTTTAAACATGGTTATAATTTGGAGGAAAGTTTTATTATCAATTAAAGAGCGATCGATTTAATGGAATACAACTGAATGATGTGTTTGTTTGTGTGTGCATATGTGTGAATGTGTGAATGTGTGTATATGAACGATATTGGGGCCGGAATGTTCAAAGGCATATGATGTAACTGCAGATTAAATTACCATACATATAGGCATCTCGCTGATGCGAACTTGACCTGAATCCAATTAATTTAACGTTTTCATCAATAGCCATCTTTAGTGGTATTGGACACGATTATTATCGCATAATGAGAAGGTTTCAGCCTATAGTCTACAACGTCGGTCAAGTTTGGGTTGAACAGTTTTTAATTTGGTGATGTTTGCAATCACCAGCCTTGAATTTCGCTGAAATGTCATCATCTGACTATTAAGTGAATTCTATGGCTTTTATTATTGGCTGGCTTCAATAACAAATAGATCGAAAAATGTACTTCAATTGGAAATAACCTTAATTAAAAAACGAATTTAATCTTTTGAATATATGTCGATCCATGCCTTAAGATGTGTGAACCGCACAACGTGGCAAAACTTACCTGAAAACATGTCAAAACGTCTCTGAAAGATAGTGTGAGTCTCTCAAACGTTAACACCATGAAATTTACGTTTATTGTTATCCTAAATTCTTATTGTTACAAAACGTAACAAATACGTCAATAGTATTCGATGGAGTTGAACTCATAAAT
The DNA here is from genome assembly GCA_018248815.1 of Croniades pieria auraria. Classification (NCBI taxonomy): domain Eukaryota; kingdom Metazoa; phylum Arthropoda; class Insecta; order Lepidoptera; family Hesperiidae; genus Croniades; species Croniades pieria. The sequence continues at coordinate 6,336 of DWJK01001908.1, forward strand.
ACTCACAACCGAACTCGGATATCCGATCTCCGCGTATCTGTGAGACAAATTGAGACCGGAATAGGGTATATAAATCGCCTCAATATTTTATCCTCATCAGTGGGTGTACAAATAAGATAAGCGTTTTAGTTCTTACAAAAGTTGCAATATATTAATTACAGGTCCTGTGCACAAATCCAACATGAAGAACGAATGATGAAGATATGTATTTTTTAGTAGATGCTACTGCAGCTGGCAGCTTCGTAGAGAAACCAATGAATAACGAAAATTATGTTCACAATCAAAATGCTGTATTTGTTTCATAAAAACGAAATACAGCATTTTGATCGTAATTCGATTATTATTTAGACGATGTCGTCAGTTTGTACAACTTTTATAGGTACAATATACTATTTGTTTACCTAGCTTCGCTTGCAGTGGAATTACATACCACACATTTTAGTTTTTTTGGGGGTCAGCCACCAACAAGGCGTGCAATTAGGTAGGCAGCTGGTGATGGTGATGTAGACCGTGATGGAACCCTGCATCATGCAGTCCATGCCCCCTTTGATCGGAACACGTAGAGGAAATATGGAGTAGTCTCAATATAAAAAAATATGGAGTAGTCACATTTTCCGCATTAAAGGAACGATGTAGAAGAAGCTGAGAGAGTTGAAAGAACTTTTCTAAATAGTTCCAAGTTCTATTCCAGGCCTTAATGTATCTCTTCAAGTTTTAATAAAATCAGTTTAACAGTTTTGATGTAAAAATATAAAAAATAAACGAACGTGTTACTGTTCCAATTATAGCAATATTACAGATTTAATGTTACTCGCAATGACAATAATTGCTAAGTTATCTAATATAACGATTATGTCGCCGTACGAGATCTTTAAATTCAACTAGCACCGAACCAAATGCCAAAAGTAGACTGTGATCAAATATTCAGCTCACACTCAAGTCTTAAGTTAAATTGACCTTCTTAACAGCCACTCTTAAATTTATTCTGCTTCGAGACACATTTACGAGATCTTACTTACTTTAGCTTTAAGGATTTCGCGGTGGGAATTCCTTGTACTTTTTTCTCTAAATGTGGCTTTTAGAACTTTCCAGATGTCTTCCGTACGTTTCACTTCAGTTGCGTGTATCATGTTGCTAGGAGGTTGATGATAATGATGTCCATGACGTAATTTGGTCGAGTATAAACCAGTCGTTATTAATTTCAGTGATAGAAGTACCTCGTAGGCGTTTTATATATTCTTTGGAGCAGATTTTACTGCTCACAGAAAATTAGGGCGTGTCGCAATAGTCAGAAGAGAGGATTGATGATTTAATAGAATGGCTAAAAACTTTTTCTTTTATATTTAATTTGAAACACTGCAGATTTCACATGTAAATTGGAAAATGCTACATTGGGAAAAAAGCAATTCGCAATGTTTATCTTTTACCTACAGAGAGGTTAAATTTGGAGTGGGCGTTATAAAATATTTGATTTTCAGAGTGGTCGGGAATGAAATAATTTGAGAGGTTATAAAAATGCTTGTCTAATTCACACAGCTAATTTAATTACTTTGTATTTGACAATATGCTTATATTTTGAGTGATTTTGTAATTTCACCAACTAAGGATAATGCAGTTTTAAAACCAATTGTACAGTACAGACAAGCAGTTATCAATGTTTTAGGTTAATTTTGAGCAAAATGTTAACGCACATTTCTTAACATTTGTAGCTTTCCGATTCATATTACAAAAAAAAAATTCATAACATGAATGAAAAATTTTCATTATGTGCTTTAAAGCAACTTTAACAGAATTTCAACAGAAACGTGGAATCTCATTTTAATTTAACTGACCCGTTTACCTGCATTACTAAATTAATTACAGGAATTTCGAAGGGGATGGTCTCTCTAAATATCTTTCCGTGCCATTAAACCGAGCTAATGTTCCTTTTCATCATAATACAAATGGATTAGCATACGTTGAACGCTTCTCAATTTCAAGCATAAATTATTCATAAAAAGTTACTAACTGAAGCGCGGTACCGCCTTAATATTTGCATATCTTATATATTCTACATTCGTCAATTCACAAAAAGAAATTGATGAATTGATGGATGAAAAAATGTGTACACTTTATCGGAGAGTAATGGTACACTTTTGAGGACTTACCTTAATGTTGCGTGACAATCGCTTCTAATTTTTTTTTGCCGTCATTTGTTCTAAAGATTTCTCTTAAAGCAAATTAAGGAATATATTTCCCTTCTGACACAGAGCAAAACTTAAGTGTAGTCTTGTTTTGAGGCAAGATATTGACAAATTAATGTTTTCGAAGATAATAATTGGATAGATATTAACGATAAATCAGGTAATAAATGTATTGTCCTAATTATAGCCTGAACACAACTACTGCTTAATGATTTTGTTATCTCAATATTATCGAAAGTAGAGGTGGCAACACCGTTGTCGATTCTTATGCATAAAGAATTGTCGGAGTCAATATAAGCGAAAAAATTATTCAGTGAACGTAATTTCTAGCCACAAAATGCACGATAAAGGTATACTTGGGGGGCGCAAAATGTGATGCAATCATTACATTTTGGCTTCGAAAATATTAACCATGGTGACTACAAGAAAAAATACGCCAGTATTAAGGATTAAATTATTACACTAAAGCCTAATAAGGTACGAATAGTCCATGGAATCCAATTGTATACAAATTCGTTTCGTAGGGAAAATCTAATTTTTAAAATTCAGAAACACACCGACTTGTTCTGTTTATGGTAATGCGATCTGGATATGAGCGGGCGCTGGTCTTTGTGTTGCTGTTCACCACAATGACTGACTTAATTGCACTTGAGCGTATAATCTCGTTGCAAACCTTTTTTCTCTTTGTGTTTTTTCTATTTCATCCAAAAATTTGAGGATGTTCTTGTGCAGTCGTCCAGATTCGTTTTCCTATTCAGTGTCAGCTAAATATTATATGATATCCACATTAGAATTACCATGTACTTTAGCACATTTTTAACCAGAACTACTCGCAGTTAATTCAACTTCAAAATGTTAAAAAAACTAGTGGAAAGCAAACGAAATTTGATTTTTGCGAGAAGTTTTACATAGAACTAATAAAATTGAATATTCCTATTACCGACGAATACTAAATAAACGAACCTACACTGATAGTCTTCAAACTGATCTAGTCCAAATTGATTTTTCATGTCCAATGATGGTACCAGCCACTTCACTGCTGCCTCCATAATTTTTACTGTCTAACCTTAAAAAACCATGCAATATTGAACACAATTTACTACATAGCCACGACCACTCGTCAATAGACAGGAAACAAGAGGCAAATTGGAAAACAAAGCTAATTCAACGGCCTAATGATCGTTCCTATAGCCTTTATACACACTGTGCCATTATAGTTAAAGCGAACTAAACCTTATCACTGTGGAGATATGGATCACTTGGGAATAGACTGAGTTCACGGGCAAATGAAATACGAAATTAAGACCTCGAGTGTTTCCGTATTGTTCTTACTCAATAACCCGTTATTGACTTGCTGTTTTCGATTTGTTACAAAATACGTACATATGGCGATGTCTACGTCGTTTGTTTACGTATAACGTTCCTGTGGGATGTCCGTTAGGAATGGAATGAAAGATTGGATAAAAGCGGGACTATGGGATTTTTACATAGGTTGAAGTAAAATTATTGTTATTTTATCGTCGCGCTAAGAAACTTAAGGAGTAAGCAAAGATCAGCGAGTGTCAAATGTATCTGTCCTTACCAACCTCATGTGCCTCTTTTACTTACATTCTTTTCTCTCTTAATACAAGCGCGATGATTTAGAAGACTTTTGGCTACTCCCTAAAGTATAATATGATTGCAATAGTACAATTATAATATAAATTCAAACTGTGTACCTAGTGTGCTAATAACATGAACAGGAAAGGAACTCTTTCTGTGTTTTTACGGCGATACTGCGGAATAGGTTTTTGTGAAGCTGAATAAATAGATAGATTAAAATCTGAGCGAGAATGTGGACTATTATTGTACGTCCGGAAACTTTTCATGCTTCTCATATTTTTTTTATAATCATTCTCGTATTTTCTCACGAGCATATATCTCAGGTTGGGAACGCAAATTAACTAGAAATGTCGGTTTTTAAATCTTAATTCTGAAATTTTTATTCGTGAAATACTGTAGTGATCGTTGTCAATGTTACTGCTACCGTAGTTATTACAGTTAAATGGCCTGGGTCCCGGCGCGCACCTAATTTTATAAATTTTAAAATTTACTGGAAAAATGTAATCGCTGCTACGGTAAATGATAAAACTACGGTCTGTTCAAAAGGCTTAAATTGTGGTAATAACGGAAAAACGCAATAATATCCTGTACTTACCATAAACAGCTAAATCAACATTTAATGACAATCTAACAAAGAAAGAAACTGATAATTCTAACGGAGCCTTCGTCAGAACAAACAAATGTAATTCACTTCCACTTAGTCCTGCCGTCGTAATTTTTTAAATCAGCGGGCATAAGTTAAACGATCTATTTAGAAACGTCGTACCAATAAGTGGAGACTAAATCGAAAATAATAAATTAGTAATATCCTTTCGCAGAAACATAAAAAAAAAAAATCGACTCATTAACATTCCACTGTTGGAATATGGGTCTCCTCTCATATTGAGAGGGTTAAGGCCATAGTCTGCAGCGCTGGCCAAGTGCGGGTTGGCGGATTTGAAATTTAACATTCAATTAAATCGAACAATTTATTATTATTGTTATATCATCATGTCGGGTCACTTACAGGGTAGGAAGAGAGCACTGTGTGAAAAATATCTTTATCCTTACAGGTCTGCCGTGCTTCTTTTAAATTCATTGCTCTCCATAGACGCACACCGGTTTCGAACAGCTATTTGTCTTGAAACGGTCCTTTGCGACTCACATATCGATTTAGACATTTGTAGTGATTTTTAAGAATAACTTGTACATTGAAATATCAGTATAACATTCGGTTGAATAGCGAGGTGTGTGATGTATTTGAAGCGATACTACGGTGAACCGAAGCCGTGAGACTATACCTACATATGTATGTATAAAAATTATTACTCAGAATGATATGAGAAAATTTTCGTGATACATGTATTGTCTTGTTCATTATTTTACCTTAACACTAGTACATTTAATTATCTATTGCCAAAAGTTTAATTTTATAATAATATTGTATTGATTTATTTTTAATAATATGTAACACAACATATATTGAAATATTACTTAACTTTTGCAAATAAAACGCAAGCGCATATGCAATTAATGCTAGAAGAACTAATTTACCTAAACTTAAGAAGTTACAAGGCACAGTGAAAGTTTATTTTACTGTGCCTGTCTTTCATTGTTTGACAAGAGATGGCATTTTCTACCATTTGAAAGAAGTGGGAGGTAGAACTAATAAGTGAGCTGTTTTAACATGAATTTAGAAGATACGTAATAAATATGTCTTATTGAAAATTCATTTGAAATTAGGTAGCAACCCACATTTCCACTATATTCTATTTTTATCTAACTAGTCAATTAACTATTGGATACTAGACTGATAATACAAACAACGCCATCTCTTGTTGAATAATGGAAGATGGTTACATTACAATAGAAGTGAATTCTTGCAACTTTACTCAAGTAATATAAACGTTATTACGTCTTGCATTAGGCACAAAATTCGCAAGCAAAACGCACGTCTATCTATTCTTTACCTCTATTAATAACTATATTATCTATTATTCAGTCACATCCATCTTAAATAAGCATTAAAATAAGCAGCGGAATTGAACACTTTATACAACAAGATTTTATATATATCCGAGATCAAAGCGCGCTTTATGTACCTGTAAACTTTTTAACTTAATCTCTCATTTTTACTCGGAATAATGGTAAGAACAAAATATTCTACAAATTGCCAAAACAGTACAAGTACTTGCATAGTAACTGTTAGAATATATAATAAACGTGCCACGAATCAATCCTTTTCTAGAGCAATTAGATTTTCTCTCAACTCCTTCTTGGATAACAACATACTACAACAAATAGTGAGATATCTCATTGTGACCACACATGCGTATAGATATTTTTGCTCCATAACTAAGTAAAACACTTGAGTCCCGAATTTTCACCTCATTAGTCTTTGCGTAACAAGAAATTTATAATATTTTACTAGATAATTGGTATAAAATGACTACGATTTCCATTTCGACTCCTACATTTTCATAAGGCTTCTTCGTATTAAACTCCTACGTTGTTCTGAAACAATAAAAAATCTGTCTTGTACTTTATGAATATGAACATGGAACTTATCATTTCACTGGCCCTTCATTAAAATGAAGCAAAATTAATAATAGTTATGTAAATTCAACCTCGATTGAATGGAGCTTTTTGTGAAAGGCTTTCTGTAAAACTACTAATGTATACCAATTCTTATAGCAGTCTAACCCATATCATATCACAAAAATATCAATTAAATGATTGAACTCTGGTCGCAAATTGCATAACTTTGTTGGGTAACGAATACACTTGAATTTGCTAATGCTAGTCTAATTATTATATTGTCACGCCTGGGCCTTTAGGGGGTAGGTTACAGACCTTAGGTGCACCTTCTACACGCACGACGATACCGGTTTCCATATACATTCATTAATTGCATTGGGTGTAGTTAAGATATATTGTGTTAATGAGTTATTATCTTTAACCGTCACGAACCGGGTATCATTCTACATGTTCGATTTAAGGCAAGTGTTGAGTTTTCGAAAACAAATTTACAGTAAACAAACTTCCTATTCAGCGGTACAAATCGATAGAGCTCGTGACATAATCTATGAGTTCCGATAGAAGTTATCAACACACATCAAAACTACGAATATTACACGTGGAAGTGGGTCATGAAAGTTTGGGTTAAATGGAATGGCAGATTTTGAAAACTTTTGGTGTTGTCAAGTTGAAAACGTAAATTTTATGCGCTGCCGTATGACTAGTTGTCACAAACAAGAAAATAGACATTTATTGTGTTTACCTTTGGTTAAAATTAATCTAAATATTTAAAATAATTATGATAATCTATGTCGTATAAAAATAAGTATAAAAATTAAATTTAACGAACAATAAGTTCATGTATATAAAGAGCCTTTTGTTAATTTTTCATTAACAAAATTATTAAACGGAACATTTGCCAATACGAAATAAGCACCGCGAAATATATGTCGGCATCAAACCCTCTCAATATGGGAGGAGATTCATATTCCAACAGTGGAATGATAATGGGTCGATTATAAAAAAAAAAACAATTTTTTTGAACACAAATTTACTTACATTGGGGATTATCTCTAAGGATTCTATGGGTTGACTCTAAACTTTTTTACTCTATGGAATAATAAAGGAATTTCGCATACATAGAATTATCGCGATATGATCGATGACTGTCTTTGAAGTATATGATTTTAATTATCCATTTGCGATTAAAAGCATACTCACTTATCAGTACTTATTCTACACAACATGAATAGGGCATCCATCTTTCGCGCCAACACTGTCCAATGGGGGCGGTATAACGACGTAAGTGTCACGACTGGTCGAGGGGTAGTTCTCCTCTTCACTGGCGAACAAGGGAGGTGGTGGAATTACATCATCTTCCACTTCCTGCTCAATTACCTCTTGCCGTCTCCTGCCGGGAGTGTAGTTCATCACACAAGTGACCGCGATGAGAAACAGAAAGAATATGAATACAACGTCGAACATGATTAAGAAGTTTAGCATTACAAGTTGCATCACGCTTTGCAATAAGCCCCGGTCACATTCTGTGCCTCTGACCGTCCGTGAGAATAAATCTCAATCTCTCTTTTAACATTTTACATCATTCTCGCCTTCGATGTAATTTATTTAGTGCCGTACGGAGTATCTGAAACAATTCATAAATTATATTCATTACAATTGATTGAAAACGTGGATTGTTTATAATATAGAATTTTTAATAATAATAGCATATAAGGATTACGTAAACATCATGCCTGTAATCCCGAAGAGGTAGGCAGAAAGAGGAGTGCAGTACATTCCCACGTTTCACCAGTTCCGTTTGCATCCCACTATGTAATAGTCTACTGCCACGCACATGGTATAAATCCAAATTCCGAGTTAATACTAGAAATTTCAAGGTAGAAAAATCCTATGGTACCGAACCCGGGCATTGAATCCGGGACCTCGCGCCCGGTTTTCGATCTTGGAACCACTCGACCAATGAGACAGTCATGACATTAACCAGAAATAAATTAAGATGGAAAGTTTTTATGCAGTCATTGAGATACACATTTTTCTCAGTGCCTACATCTTCACAGCACAATAATATTGTAACATATAATATGCATATTATATGTCACGACGAAATAGGATATGTTCCGGAAGAATCTCTTTTGTGCATGAATCCCGAGCACTTCCCAACCCTTCAATTGATAATCGTATTTTTCCGCTATATCGGAGAAATGGAAAACATATTCATAGTCAAATTCGACCAACCAAGTACTCGCAAAATACATGAGAAACGACAAATTTACGTGGGAAGGGTTGGGAGTCTTAAGATGTAGGATAGTGCATAAGTATTTCAATTTAAACGACAGGGGGCGTTCTGGTATTTTAATATTAGACAGTACCTTATTTAGGATGCCAACTGTGCTAACAAATACTTTTGTAAAAACGTTCTCAGATACTCAAACGTTCGTTACATTCAACGGTTTTGTTGAGAGTTTTACGAGTTCCTAGTAAGTTAAAGTGGTAACGACATTCTTGTTTTCGGTATCCACTAGACACTTTTCTCTGCCTCTCTGCCACCATCTACATAAAACATTTCGCAAGCTCTTTGAAATAAAATGTAGGTATCATTATGTCACTTAGCGGCATTCTTTTGTTTCGGATGTTCGTAAAAACTGGGGGAAGAATAAAACGCTACATACATAATATATAATAAGGCGCGTGAAAACGAAAGTTTGCCTAATTGAATAAATGTAATTTACTTTGACGGCATTAAATTTTTATTTCATATTAATAATAGATCGCGTATTCTTTGAATAGTATTTCAATTTTTATATATTTTAAATTGTTCATGAAATAATATCTTTTTTATTTTATTCGGTCCTTGCCTCCTGAACCCGATGTTTTTTTACGAACATCCAACAATACGATAGTGCCACTGGGATTATTGTTATAAAATTTATTAAGATAATTCAGTACGGTTATATTTCATCACAATTTATTTTAATTTTTAAAAGCATTGGAAGGAAATTTCTAAATTATATTAGAACTATACACTCTCCAAGCAGTGATAGCCTAGTGGTTAAAAATTCAGCCTCTCACTCCGGGGGTGCTGGGTTCAAATCCATGGCGCGCACCT
>DWJK01001909.1:0-15742 GCA_018248815.1 Croniades pieria auraria
GTAGTACACTCCCACGTTTCACCTGTTACGTTTAAGTCCCATGGTGTAGGTGGTGATCCTATTGCCTTACACCGGGCATATACATATGTATATATTGTCGTAACGAATTTAATATTAATTGAACATGTACAATCAGATTATTGTTCTTAACGAGAAGCACTTTAAATAATATTTTTACGTAACACACTTTTGTTTTAAGATGTAAGATTTAAACATGACTACGTGTGCGCTTTATGAATACTTGTCTCCCAGCAAGTTATAAAGTTGAACGAGTTCTGTGTTCGAGAACTTTCTGTAAGAATTAACAGAGCGACGTCGAGACACTGTCTAAGTTAAATTATACTGAATCGGAACGAAACATTTGTGGCTTAGTTGTGTACTTAAGTCGACTTGATTAATATTTCAACAAAAGTTTCCGACTTCATAATTGTTACCTGTACGCCATGATTATTTTTAATAATACTTTGTAAAAACGAAACGTGTTGACACATTTTTAACTGCCTCTTTGGTCTAGTGGTCGCAAACACGACTGTTGATCAACATCTCCTGGGTTCGATCCCCTGCTCGGACAAAGTATAACTAGATTTTTCGAACTTGAAATGTCTACTGGTAGCACAGAGTTGGAATTTGTGCCCCGTGAAATGGCAACAGGCTTATTCCCTATTCCACGGTGGAACGTATAACATCACTAGTGAATTGTGTTGCTGTACTACACTCCTCTACATACCTCTTCAGGGAAATATATGCGTGAGGTTATGTTACTTTTATAGCTGTCTACAGATCTGTGAGACCCTATAAAAACATATGTTTTTGTAGGGCATGGGCCGCTGATGATGCTAATACGGTTGTGTTGATGCTCGTGGCCTCAGTGGAAGATAATTAGACATGTGAAGTACAATGTTGGTCTCACGGTCTACAGCCGCGCCGTCGGTCGAGTAATCACCGGCACAGTTACCTCTGCTCATTGTTTCAAGTTCGTCGTCGTTAGCTTTTTGTCCACTCAAACGTGTTCCGTGAAATTTCTATTGTAGTAAATACGATACACGTCAATCCCTTGAACGCAACTTTCACGAAATGGTGAAATATAAGAGACGATTTGTCTAATGTTCTCAGTAGAAATGTTTAGATCGACCATAGATTACAGAAGAGAGGGATAGTCATTTCCATTACAGTGTAGTAGTAAATATTAGGATTCGCGCGCTTTTTTAAAATTTGAATTTGGAACGTCAGCTCAAATATTTTTATATAAGGCGTGGAGAAAAGACTCGTACTAGCTATTTGTGTGAATATTAATTTGTTTATAGAAAACAGTACGACCATAAATAAATACTGTTAAGTTAATTAGGATGTTATAAAAAAACGGTTAATTTAGTAATAAATGCAAAGTACTTTTTAAGTCTTGTTTGCATTCGATTATTCGTGTATATGCAATGCGAAGAAATGTTTTCAAATATTCTAGGATATACGGCAAATAAAAACGTCGCTGGTTTTATCAAATATAAAAAGACTTCGTCTGCATTGTTTATGATAATCTGCATTTTTTATATTTGGATGTACAGAGAAGAAAACAAAAAAAATATTGAGGGCAAAAAAAATATACATAGTTTGCTAATCTTAAAAAGTCGCTTAAATCGTAACTCCTAAAACTTTAATAACTACGATTTAATGTGAACGATATGATTTTTTTAAGGTAACTAAACTTTAAGACTACTAAAAAAGTTTTTGAAATCTATTCAGTTTTTGTGTGAAGCGCACGACGGCAAACTTCTTACCATTTTATTTACTATTAAATGTTATGTGAGTATTTATACACATCATTAAATATGTACCGGCTTAACTCACGTACGTTTGTCGGGATGGCCCGACTAGTTTAGGACGGCGGGAGCTCGTGATTAAGAACTTCGTATAGGTGACAGTTATAAATATACTTAAAAATGTATCCCAATAATTAGTTCACTTTTATACAAATGAAATATTTTACTATTTTACATCTATTTTCATTTTTCTTCACGGTGTCATTAAAATGGCCCTTTGATTCGATTTTATTGAGTAGAAGTGGCCTTTAACTTTCTAAAAAAAGTATATTCAAAAGGTACAGTTGTTCTACTTGTAAAAAGTTTAAATTTATAATATGAGAAAAACCAGACATGTTTCTTTATTCAATCTATAGCTTCAGTATAGCTATAGCTTCAGTATCGCTATAGTTATTAGAACATTGGGGTAGTCGTTACTACTGCAATGACTTGACTGCATACTTTTTTACCTCGTACTCCTATGTACGAGTCAACGTCGAAAGTGATAGAAGCCTGGAGCAAGCTGCCATATTGCTCCGGTGCGGACGGGCGGAGATGGTCAAGATTAACATTGATAAAACTTACTGATGTTCTATATGTTTCGTAATATATCAAGAGTTGATTAGGTTTCAATTTTATTTTATCAAACCAGAAGTATCAGCTTCAATTCAGAGTTTGGAGCTATAAACAGTCTCCGTCGCGACCTTGCCGCAAGCGGCGGAAGTTCATGAGTAAGGACCTCGTACAGGTCCGAAACTAGTCGGGTCATCCCGAAAAACGTACGTGAGTTAAGCCGGTACATATTAATTGTCTATAATTAAGAATCCAGAGAGAGCGGTTTATAGTGTTGCAAAGCAAAGCCAAGCAATGCAAATAGCTGTTAAAGATAATCGGGATGCGATCCCTCATTTCATCCCACTCAGAACGGGTAGAACCGTTGTCAGATGCAGGACTAGCGGGTCAATTAATGCAGTCTAGCAAGTCCAATGTCTGCATGATGCTGTCTGATTTTCATTCGTCGATATTCATTTCCGAAATCATTTAACGAATGTTCGGGTATAATAGTGAAAGTGCAAGATGACAACTTTGGAGATGCCGTTAATCGAAAAACGGTAAACTTCAAGCTTTACTGACTTTGAGTTTTGCTTTTAAGTTGAAGTAAAGTTCTATTGTATTGTATATATTGTATAATTAGTAAGAGGTATGTCTATAAAAGAAAAAAAAAAAGAATGAAAGTAATGATAATTACCTCTTTTCACAATTTGTCTTAATAGCGGCTGCAGTGTTAACGATTCTCGTTAATTTTGAGTATGTAACACTGAGAATTTTTATATTCGATCGAGAACTGTTCTTTAACTTACCATTTTGCGAAATTCCTACTCGTTTCTTCTTAAAAAGTATAAATCCTTTGAAACTGGCCACTTTTGACGTACACTGTCACGCAATATTATCGATTGATCACAAGAAGTTACTCATTATTGGGTCACAACAGCGGGAAAGGGGTCACTTTCATTTGACGTTTGGTGAATGATGCGAGATTAGGTTCGTGGGGGACACCCCATGTCTGCGCGATGGATGCGCGCGCGGCTCTGGTCGGGCACGGACTGTGAGCTTGGCGGTTCCCCACCATCGCGTTCTGACCTACACCCGGTTGTGCTAGCACGCCGACTCCGGTAAACAAACGGTTCACCGACCGATTAGTAGTGAAGCGTTGTAAAAAGCTACCTCGCCGGCGCCTGCCTCTTCGACGTCTCGCTACGTATTTGTAATTCAATATGATAACGGTCCCGAGAGCGTTCGCGCGTTTAGGTTAGCGTTAGGATTGTAGGTCAAAGCGGGGCTCGGTGTAGAGAAATATTTTGGATAGCGGCAATGGGCATCAGGTGTGCGGGAGATATTCACGTGTGGTACTTCCAAACGTTCGCAGATTCGTCTCGTCTGTGCTACGTTCCCGTTGGGCTCTTCGAAATTAGCATATGCGAAAGAGAAAACGTTTCTCGTATTGCGTTAGTCATTGCGCCTTCTCTTGATATATTTGCTTTCTTTTCGAGGTCATGTATTTGTCTTGAAAATTGCCTTCTCAGTGAAAGTTAAAACGATGCTATTTATGCGTGATACTTGTTGCTTTTTTAATTCATAGTCACACTTTTGTGTGTTACATTCGTAAATTGTTTAATTTGTATGTAGAAATTATGGAAAATACACATACATTTGATAGAATGCTGACTCTAGAAATTGAATAGAAAAACGACCACGTTTGGATATAACGAACTGTTGAAGTCTAATAATGTTACGCGGTGAGACTATCGAATAGATCCTTATTTCATTTGAAAAATGATATAAAAACCATTAAAATGATGTAATAGGTTCTTACAGGCTATTAAAATATGACGGTTGTATTTTGTTAAAGTTCGAATTGAAGTTCATTGAAGTCCTTGAGAATCGAGGTATAAAGCTATCGAGCTCAGTGGCGTGCTATTGGAGCGGCCTATGTCCAGCAGTGGACGGGAGTAGGCTGATGATGATGATGATGATTATGATAATGGTGAGAATGATGTTGACGATGATGATAACGATGATGATGATGAGGTCCTTGAGGCTGTAATAAAAACAGTATAACACTATACTGCCCTATAGATACTGATCAGTTTTTTTACAGAGTGGCGGACGGCACACCCAACGCTCGAACTTGTCTATTACACCAGAAGCTGCAACTTCTCAACTGTTGCATTAAGCGAGCACTGGAGACTAAGGGCAGCGCAGTAACGAATTCATCCGACGACGAGTTCTTTGACTGCTCTGAAGATGAAAGTACGGAGGATCAGCTACCTTGGGACAGGCCTGTAGGGCGCCTTAGCCGTCTCGAAAATGCCACGTTAAAGAACGGAGCACCTCTATACGTACCTCGTACACAGGTAAACTTGTTATTTCATACAATAATAATACATTTACGTAATTTTCGTCTTTCAATACAAATGTTAACTAATCGCGTCTGTACATTAATACGAGAGAATAATATTAGAGAGCTTAAAAATTATTCATTAGTGCATTGATGTCGGACAGACGCAACAAAAACAAACTATGGTATGCAGATTTCTCTTTAAATAGAGAATAGTAAACACTGCTTAACATCTCTTGATGTTGTGATTATGACTTGATATATTACCAACACTTTTGATGTTGATTAAATTTGACTAAATACAGAATATTCGGGTAGGTATTTGTGTTCTATTACGAGGAATTTTTGCTCGTATCCGGAATTTAAAAAATTTAATGTTTTCTCCAAAATCTTAGTCATAAGCAGAATGTTGGGGTTAGTGAGTGACCTAAGGTTTAAGAACTAGCCAAGATCTAGCTGGATGATCCATCAAAAGCCCATCCCCAGGAGTGCTCATTTATATTTTAAAAAATATTTGTATAATTGCAATTGTCGATTTTTTATCGTAGGATCCAGCACCAAAAACTGAAGATCAGCTAGAGGAAGATGCTGAGTTGATGACCCAACAGAGTGAAAGTGCAAAAGCTTCAGAAATCTGGGCTAGGATGATGAGTGCGCCTCTACTTTCCGATATGGAGGCGTTTAAAGCAGCTAATCCCGGGGCAGAATTGTGTGATTTTGTTCAGTGGTACTCACCTCGGGATTGGAAGCCGGATGGTGGTGGGGCTTTAAGTGATCGTATGCTATTACAAGGCAACCCTTGGTTGGAAGCTTGGAACGTAGCCCGTCCAGTCCCAGCGGCTCGGCAACGAAGATTATTCGACGGCACTAGGGAAGCCGAACAAGTACTCCACTATTTACGCTCCCGGACAATTGGTACAGTAGCAGAACTGTTATTGCCAGCTATATTAAAGGCGGGGGCTACAAAAGCTCTTGCAGAAAAAGTCCCTGGGAATAGTGCGTCAATAGGTGGCGTTGATAAGAGGCGAACTTTTGAGGTAGCGGCTCGAGAGCTTTTCGAAGCAGAGAAGGACGCATGTAAATCCGCATGCATCCGTAAAGTGCTAGGCAATAGTGAGGAAGGAAAGCCTTTGGATGTGGCGGGGCGGACGAGGGTCCTTAATGCCATGGGTGGCGCATTGCCTTCTCCAAGTCGTAGGGAATTCACGTTGAAGGTTAAAGACGCCGTAGCCGCGCAAGTGATGCGAGCGGCGCTTTCCAATGACATGACAATTATTGGAGCCTTCACAGAAAGGATAGTTAGTTTCTAGCGTTTGCGAGAAAGTTGTCTAAAGATGCATAAAACTTATGACTTTAGGAAATCAATTTTATGCAATTGTTATAGCGTAAGAAAATATTATACCTTCATTCAATTTTGAATATTTTTAAGCTTGTTTAACATAATATTATTATATCTAGTTAAGAACATTTGTCAATTGGGGGAAGGGGGGTATTGTATTGCGCTAGAGTCCCATGCTGCTTCCATTTTTAAAACTACATTAACAGTTAATGTTTTGATGGACTTGGATTTTGCCTACGCTTTTGTTAATAGTCCTCTAGCACTTATTGAATTGGTGCTTTACAGTGTTTTATCTTCTAAAAGTATAATGTTAACACTGTAACAAACTGTTACGTGGAATTGAAAAGTTCTTTGTTACACGATTAATCACCTTGTTGACTGAATTGTTATCACTGTTCGTAAATTATGACGGCGAATTGATGGCTCGCTAGTTTAGGCGTTGAGTGTTTAAAATGTTTTAAATATTATTCACGTGTTATTCCATATGGTGTTGTAGTTTGTCTTTCCTGCTGTCTATTTGATCGTCAACTTCACTATCTACGTTGGTAAGTATGTATTGCATTGCAATGAATGATACCATTCTTGTTTGATAATTATATTCACGTAATTAGGCTTAACATTTCGTCTTACATTTGGTTTATCGGATTGGTCTTAAAGCAGCCACGTTTCAAAAATATCTAAGCTGTGATATACCTAAGATTTCCCCACGATTGAACGTAATCCTGTGAAGGTCGAAATTTATTGACGCCTTGTTAATAGTGCATGTGTCACGAACATGCCGTTGGCTAAAGTTCTGAATGGTAAACTGTGTCGAACTAGTTCCCGCTTTGCTATAGTGATTTTAAATATTTCACTACACCGTTGCGACCAATGTAGCTTAGCAAAAGTCGATTACCATTCGATAAATTCGTTCACGATTGACAGGTTAGCTGTAAACGTTTTACTAATAAGTTAATGTTTTTTCTTTTCTATGGTTCTGGTAACGAGCGTCATAATGTCAGTTAGTGAGTGCATGTGTCAATACAAACATACACTTTCAGTCGTATTTCTAGTGATATATTGACTTGTTAACAACAATTGCAAACGACCTAATGCTTTAAGTTTATGACAATTTATATTAGTGTTATTGTGCCTAGCTATTGCTATTAAAACAGGGGGAAACATTTGAAGTAAACTCGCACAATATTTGATTCCTATTTTTGTTAGAGAGAAATAATAGACCGTTTGTAATAAAAAACGTAACGTCACGCCTGTAAACCCCGAAGGGGCACGCAGAGGAGTGTAGTACACTCCCACGTTTCACCAGTTACGTTTACGTCCCATAGAATAGGTGAGCCTGTTGCTATACACCGGGCACAGAGCCAAATTACAAATTCTAATGATTTGTAATATGATTTCTAATATTCACTGTTCTACGTCCATCATCATCATCATTAGCCTTAGTCCATTGCTCACTCCTAAAAGCTCACTGGTCACTCCTAAAAGTTTTTGCTTATTTATTTTTACATTCTTTATTTAAACACACTGAATAATGATAACGTTAATAACATATTGGAACATACGATCACCTGATCCCAAAATAAGTCTCAAGATATATTGTGTTATGATAAACAAATGCTGTATAAATACATTTTTATGTAGATACTTTTTATAAGTTAGACCTTCAATGACAGTTGCAATTACAAGCCGTGCGTAGTATATAGTAGGCGATATGATATGGACGTGCATATGATTATTATTATTACTTTCTCTCACACATACATACGAGTAGCTGGCGAATGAATCGCGACGGAGCGTGCAGATGAAATGTTCGATTAGCATATTACAGCGATACTCAACATGTGCTGACATTTAGGGCTCCATTGGGTCTGACTCTGCTCTGACTCTGGCCTGACTCTCTCAGCTCTGCTGTAACTTGAAGCGCAGAAACGATAAGACAGTCCATACCATTAAAAGAAGTACTTTCTTTACATGTTAGAATGCAATCAAGCCAATGTTATTTAAACTTGTGAAGTGCCTATTTCTTGCATTATTTAATAAATAACGAATTGGCGTTTGCTTATGTTTTTCAAAAGGGTTGCGTCGTAAAAAAGATTAAGAACCGCTGGCATATTGCAATAAATGAGAACGAATATGAAATCCTCGCTTGCTTATGCTTAGTTTTCAACGGGGTTCCATCGTAAAAAAAGTTTGAGAACCGCTTCCATATTATATCGAATGAGAACGAATATGAAATCCTCGCATGCTTATTATATGGCTACGTAAAGATTAGTTTTTCCAAAGGTTTGTGTGGAAAAAAAAGTTTGAGAACCGCTGGCATATTGCAACGAATGAGTAGCCCGCGCGCGGTGATCGAAACTCCCTCTAGTAGGAAATTCATGCGGCAAATCGTTGCATTTTAAGTAGTGGAACTACTGATTTGAATTAATACTACCGTCATATCGCTCTCTCATTATGTAACATTGATACGAAATGTTTTTTAAAAATGTTATTTTTCATGATTTCGGCCTAACCCGTATAAGACCTGGCGTGATGATATAATAGCAATAAAAAAGTGTTTGTTTTATTTACACTTCTACTTTTTTTGTTTTCAATTTGGGGATGAAAAATTGAAGAATATGTTCTCTGCCGTTAGCATTGGTGTAAGTATATGGTGTAAGTATAAAATATACATGGTGTAAGTATAAAAATATTTCTTTAAATGTTTCTGTTAAGTTTTAAAAAAGCCTCTAGTTTAAAACTGAAATTGTACGTCTTTTTAAAAACAATCACATATCAGAATAAATACAAAACAATAATCGTCGAAAAATTTAAAAATTTTAATATTTTTTTTTTAATTTGTATTACGTCATCAGCTGTCAAGTTTGACAAAAGTAAACTTCACATAAACCTTCAGTATGTAATGGTTTTGTTAATCGGTCGCGACTTTTTCCTCAGCCTAATAAATTTTATATACTTGTGAATACGCCTTTGTACACGCAAATATAAATATATAATTATTATGTAGTAGCTCATCCGAAACATAAATACAAGTAATCGATAATGTTACATTATTAATAACTTGCGTGCATTAATTGTTATAATTATAAGTAATTTCATTACTCGCTATAATTGTTATTTTAATGTAAATTTTATACAGAAAATACAGCCAGACTTGAGAATGTTGGAGTGGTTTCATTTATTCGTCCTTGAGCCAGCGCGGTCCAAACAAAACAATTAACGTTATGTGGGAACGTTGTTTTCGTGATGTCCGATTTGTCGTGCTGTCCGATATTTCTGTGGTTTTTAATACTATTGTTGCATATTGGCTGGTTTTATACTAAAACCTTTTTCGTGTCGATGTCATAATTTGACGGAACATTTAAAAAAAGAACAAGAAAATTTTAAATAAAATTAATACAGCACTTGAAGAACATGGACGTGTTTCTTGGTTATCAAAACCAATTTCTAGAAAACTATAAAAAATCTTGAATGGCATTGAGCATATCATTATTATATTATTAGTCTGTGTGTATTAAACATTGATTATCACACGAAATGTGTAGAGCACATCATTGTACATCATTGGTCTGTGTTGGTCTCAAACATTGGTCGTAATCCAGTAAAGTTGGTTTTTGCCCAAATCGCCCACGCTCGGGTTACCTTGTATAATACATTTCCAAATCATGTTTGGAATATGATGAAAAAGGAGAAGTCAGATGAGAGTGATTACTGTCTCCCAGTATTTTGGATGCGGGTGGTCCAAGGTTAGTGGAGAATAGTATTTCTATCATGTCTTTGAAGAAATTTCGTTGGGTGGTAAAGGATTTTAGTTCGTAGTTTACAAATATTATTTACGTAGTCTTGCCATAAAAAATTATAATCTCTTTTTAAGATTTTATTTACGTTGTAAATAAATGCGAAGGTCATTATTACAACTCAAATATCACGGGGGTGGGGGGCGTCGTCAAGCGTCGACAGTAAGGTTGTTTTCGCTGACAGAAACGACAAGCGAGTAGGCACCTGTGTATATCTCCTCAAATGTTTCCCATACCATCCCTATTGAGACTTCGTTTCGAGCCCGAATAATAATTTTGTTGGAAAATTCCAACAGCTTAATAAATATTAGGTACATTTACTTTGGCATTAGTATTTAAATAATTTGTCTTATATGGTAGATACGTCTTATCTTGTGCCCTTGATTTAAAATGGAGCGTATATTATTATAATATGATAGTGATTGACGCGACTCGTACGACGGGTAGAAACGTTTAGTGTTGTGATAGAATTGTAGTGATGTGACTATTCTGTCGTGTGTTGGGTTTAAGCTGTGAGGCTGTAAGAAATAGGCGAACGAATGAACTAACGAAGAAACGAACGATCAGTAAGTTGGCAATGCATCGTGATTCGTTTCCCGTTAAATGAATCAGCGTAGGTGCGTTGTAGGAAGCAAGTAACGCATTCGGATGTCTCGGGATAGAGATAAGCGCGGCGGCGGCGCGCGGAGCACGCATGCGCGCGGCGGGCGCGGACCGGGAGCCTACAACACCGCTCAGTGGCGCGGCGGGACGCCCGGTCGATTCCAGGCCCTTCAGGGGGCGCGCAAACACTCAAATCTTGAAACCGAATCAACCGTAAATTCCATCTATATAAATCACTGTGTTCTATAAATCATCAAAGAACTCGCGTCGGCAGTCTACTATAACATTGTTTAGTTATAACGTCTGAAGGTAGCAGCGTCGAGATCTATTGAATTTTAATATATATTTATTCGTGATTTTATGACGTTCTCCATCTCTGGAATGGGAAATATCCATAGGAAGCTTTTGTGCCAAGTGATATTTTAGCGACTTTCTCGAACGCGAAAGTGCGGATATATTGAGAAATTGCGTTGATAATTTATTTAAATAATTAATATTGACAATTTGCTATTTGTTTTAGTGTATTGTGTTGATACTTTAGAATGTTTGTAATTCTCGTTTAAATATTTACGTGTGTCGATAAGGGAATTAACGGCAATTTGTGTTATTGATGTGCTAAGGACCGTTCGCTGACGGATTCGTTTTTCAAAACGAAACAAAAAATGCATCACAAACTGAAATCGCAACAGGTAAGTTATTATGTTTTTTATTTATTTATTGACATACTTGTTGCTGTCCATTTAAGTTTATAATATGTGACCAGCGACAATATCAGTTTGTTATGACAAAACTGTATGGATCCCCTCACGGGATAAAATTAATGCTATGAATCGATAAATAAAACAAAAAGTACTATTTTCATAATATCAATGCTAAATCATATATGAGTATATATGGCATGTGTAGACATGTATTGGATTATCACCGTGAAGTATGCACCTACCTCACGCTCTCTCCATCACTCAGCGTCCCTGGGAGAGAATGTCATTAGCCCCCAAGTACCCCCTCACACCCTTAGGCGAAGCTGTTCTATAAGAATAAATAAATGAAAGATGTCTGCATATTCTTAATAAATGTGACCCCTAAACTTTTTTTTATATTCTCAAGCAATTTGAAATCAGTGAAATTGTATATTCAATTAAATTCAATAAGTCAACTAAAACAAATAAAGTTGTCGAATTAAGTGCTATTAAATACTGAATGTCTTTTTTATATTCTAAAGCACTCAGAAAGCAATGAATTTTTTTATTCCATTAAATTTACTAAGTCAACTATAATAAATAAAATAAAAATGTTTGAATATTAAATGCGACTATCGAACGTCTTTTTTTTATCTATACATGCATATAATAAAATTGTAACCGATCGCTGTCTGTACATGGCAAATATATTTAAAAATTCATAATGGGGTGCCTTTATATACGCAAGAGAAGCCAAAACAATGTTCTTTCATTTTGTCTGTATGTCTGTATGTTTGTGCACGCTAATCTCAGAAACGGCTAATCCGATTTGTATGCAGTTTTAAGGATTATATTGTGATGGGCTTCACTTAACGTTTAGTGTTTTTTTTTCATTTAAATCGATTAAAAAATAAAGAACTTATGTCAATTCACTTCCATAAAATTTACGAAATCTACCCGTACTACGTCGCGAGCACAGCTAATGATGAATAAAGGTCTGTTGTGCAATTTAGCCCGTTTTTCTTTTCCACGTTCCACATAATTATGTAAAATCAGTCAATTCGAAAAATTAACAAACAATAGGTTCAAACTGTTAGTATTTTATTTTCTTACAGAATCGTAATGAATAGTAAAGCACATTTATCTATTTATCACTTATTTAATATTCTACGTTTTATTTAAAATAGGTACTACTACTAATTATTACTGCACGAACAGAATCTCATATGGAACAACCAGTCCAATATACTCGTATATATCCTTATCAGCGTCATTATCGGCCTATCTCAATTCACTGCCTGACATAGGCCTCCCCCAAAGAGCATAAATAACATGATAACATACATGTATAAAAGTTAAACCAATCTAGATGTTTCCACGACTAACTTTCCACGTGCGAGTGGAACTGTACGCACCTACTGGTACATCTGCGGCTGGCTTTCCCACTCAACAAACCGGAACACGCCGACGGAAGCTTGTACTGTTGTGTTACGGTAAATACGAATCGATCTGTGTAGAAACCCATTCAATGTCTGACCAATTAGATAAGATTATTTCGAATCTATATTTTCAGACTTTTCATTGAACATTACACGATGTTATAATTGCTGTACGTTTCATTATATTTCATTATGGTCTTATAAAAATAACTTCGTTATCATTGTAACAGTGATTATAAATGGTTATAACATTAATAACCGTTATGCAATTTAGTTTTAAGCTTACAATGAAATTCTACGCTAGTTTCACATGAGATAAATAGAGTAACAATTAAGGTAGGTAACGGCCGTTATTTAAGCATAGAAGAACTCTTTTATCATTCCATTGTTGTACAGGAGTCTCTTCTCAGAATAAGAAGGGCCAAGGTCGCGAAATGGAAATGTAAGACCACGGTCGTCACGTACAATAATTGGACGTTGGTGATTAGCAAATACCTCAAACTACTATTGGCGTTACAGAAAATTCTAGATCCCTTCAGCAATTGGAGATCACGTGAAATATGTGAAGCAGTTGGATGCGACGAGCCGAGGATCGAGCTCAGTGGCGTGCTATTGGAGAAGCCTATGTCCAGCAGTGGACGAAAATGGGCTGATAATGATGATGATGATGCTGACATATACATATACTCGTATTTCTTGATCATCCATCCCGTTTCTTCTTCCCCTGCTGGACATGGGTCTCTTTGCAGAATTAGAGGGTAGTGTAGCACGCCGTCCAAATGCGGGGTGGCAGACTTTACACGCCTTAGAGAATCAAAGGACACGGTGCTGTACCTTCTTCGTTACAGCGAGTGACATTTAATCTTAAAACGCATATTGTAAGTTAGCTGGCGCCAGAATTTGAACCCAGGCCCCCGGTGTGAGACTGAGTTTTAAACCACTAGACTATCACTGCTTCTTCTATATGTGTCAAATGCTATCTAACATATATTTTACAGTAACCTTTAAATGTTATATTTCGCGATAAATATTACGTCCTGATTTTAGTCAAACGTAAAGAACAGAAATATAATTGACTATTATCATTTAACGTCAACACATTTCCTCTCCGTGATATATCGTGGTACATTATTTTAAACTGGGTATAAAATACAATAAATCTTACAGAACATACCAGTAGCAATGATGACTGAGTGGTTTAAGATTCAACTTAATACTCCGGAATTCTGTGATAAGCCCCTGGTTTGCACCATCCTCCTTGTATAAATAGACGTCTTGATCAATCATATTGTGAGTAAGGGAACTAAATTGCACAACTATAATTACTCAAATTAAGAAATACACAGAAATTAACAAACCGGCCGACAATAATTTATTTACAGGTAATTCATGTATGCTATCAGTTTTCAGACTCATACAACTCACGAGGAATTACAGCCACTTTTCCCAAAGGTGCGGTAATAGGGCAAGTGTACTTACCATTATCGCGCACTTAAAGAGAAAATATACATTTTATTTTAAGAACGATAAAACCCATACTCAATTTAAGCCCCATTTCCGATTTTATGCACGTTTTGAAATATGTCCTCACATGTTCTTAACCGCGTGGGGGGTGTAGCAAGCACCGACTGCAGGCGACGTCTACGTGGATGTTCGCGCGACGGTCAAATGACAGTTCGTTCAATTCAATTCGACCGTTCGTTCAATTCAATTCGACCGTTCGTTCAATTCAACCCTCATTCGTCTATTCAATTGTTGTCTAAATCTACCCTTTCTGTTTTTGTGTATATAACAATGTATGTATATCCACTTTTGGTACAGTTAAATTTCCCACGATTAAAACTTACATTAATAAAATCCAATCATACGTTAGAAATTATGCTTAGATTTCAGCCGTATTTATAACATTTACTAATTGGTTTTAGACGAAAAAAAGATTTAAAAGTATGGCTTAACTAATATTCTCGTACTGAAACGTTAATAGATCCTCGACTCTCTGAGTATGACACACAGTAATATTTCAAAAGCTTATTAAAATTATATTAGTTAATTACAATGGTTGAATATATAAATATTGAATCTGTTGTACAGACAGACGTCAGTGCCCTAATTAATGTATTGCGAGGATTGGATTAATAGCTAAAGCAAATTAAACACGGAAGCGTTAAACTTCGTTTCACAGAAAGTGAGTGAGCAAAGTTAAAGTACAAACGAGTGTCGAAGGCTCCAGTAGTACTGGTTTTCTTTAAAATCTAATGAATAGTGGTTCTCACGATGGAAGTCATAAAAATTTGTTTCTTCCAAATACGAGTACTTAGCGTAAGCCTATTAAAGAGATTTCGTCAAGGTCGGTGCCTGAGTCATAGTCAAATAATTCATTATTTAAGAAATTGACATTAATATATTTTCAAACATTTTAATAACTTGACATACATATATGCAAGATCAGATTCTTTGAGTACAAATATATGGCACTTTATAAAATGTTTCTTATCGTCAACATGATATCCGTAATATAGCGATTTGTGTTTTGCTTTTCGATCAAATTTGAGTAACAATTTAACAGGTTAAAAGACTACCAACTTCCATAGGTAGCTGTTCAAAACCAATCATCAACACCACCTATTCCTCGTTCCACCGTTGTGCACGGGTCACAGCATGAAAAGGGTTAAGGACACGGTCTACATATACAAACCCATCATAACTACATAAAAACTGTAAACCAAGCGACCGCATAAAACGTAGTCGTTGGTCTTCTCAAACTACTGGAGCGTTGCTTTTAGAATACGGCTGCAGATTGCAGATATTCATTATCTTCAAATTAGCTACAAGAATTGGCAAACCAATTGACTACGAAAATACTTGTTTAGAACGCTCGTCGGTAAGGTATATTTAATTTTTACCGAAACAATATTGTGTTATTATTTGTAACGTTGTTAAGTGTTTGACATGACCACCAAATAATATCAAAAGTTGAGAAATTATTAGCAATTCCTGAAGCAGTTCACGCTGTCGATGATCACATTCATCAAATCTAGACCCATCACGCCCCAGTATTAACATACGCATTATAACATTATCACGCTTGTATTTCCCTGGAGATGGAGTTTTGTGGAATACAATACAATACAAATATTCTTTATTGTACACCAAGACAATACAACAGTGACAGTACAAATATTCGAAGGCACA
>DWJK01001910.1:0-15742 GCA_018248815.1 Croniades pieria auraria
TACACACACACACACACACACACACATATATATATATATGTATACACATATACACACACACACACACACACACACATATATATATATATAAATATATCTGTATAATAATATAATTTCAATATGCCAATGCTAGGAGCGCCATCATCGCGGGCCTGCGGTCGCGTAGACGAGCGGTTGCCAGGCAGTAACGACAGGCACGTCGGTCTGCTCTACGTCTACTAACTTGAACTGCTATACTACGATACATAACACTAATAGTGTTTTCATATACTGCTTATAGCTTGTATCAGACATAAAGGGAGTGAAAATACGAATGTAATATATGTATATATGTATACACATTTTTGACTTGTATTATCTGAGAATAATTTATGAGTACAGATAATAAACACTCGTGCCTATGTCATACTTATCTTTCTTGGGAATTTATCTTACAATTTGCAGCATCAACATCAGTACTTTGTACCTTCTGCCTACCTCGTAACGGACCAGGTGTGATGATATAATAACAAAGAGCTTAATCGAAATAAGACTCAGCGTCAGCAAATTAATTAACTTTAAAGGACATTTTAATTTCCATATAAACGTGTGCAATAACTGCGTCCGTTGAATTAACTTCAATAATGTGTGTGAAGAGACAGTCAGTTAATTGCGAACCGATTAACTGGACGGTATTTAGGTGAAAAGATCAATAATATTTGAAAAAGCAGGTATTTCGTTTAACTGACCTGTTGATTTAGTGTTTGCTGAATGTACCAGCTAAGCTGGGGTTTGGGTTTTAATGTCATGTATTAATAACTATCTGTGTGACGAGTACGATTTTTTGTTGAACCTGGGTGGATTTTGTGTCTACTTATTGCGGTTTTCGAATTGGAAAAGATTAAAACAAGGATCACTACGTAAAAAATCCTGTTACAATGGTGTTTTCGACTAGTAGGGAGAGAGATTCAGTTAGAGTACTTTCTGACTTAAATGTCTAAATCTGCTGTATTTTAATATCTGTTTTTGGTTACGCTGTCTTTAGTCCCAAAAGGTGGTTCCAAATTTAGTGGGAAATGTTAAATGTAGTCAACTTAATGTCCCCAAGCTTCACAAAGCACGCGATATTGATCTAAGCTCTAGTTTGAGACTTCATGACAAGTTGTGTAATGTATTAAAGATGTTCGGTACGGCAATTGTAATTGAGTAATACTAACAATATTCTTGGTCAACTAAAGTCGTAAAGATACACCGCGCTGAGGCGTTGGTATGTTTATTATCGTGACTTTTAAAACTATAAATTGACCACTGTGAAATTGAGCTACTGGGTTATCTGCCCTCTATCCCTTCCACTCATGTCAACACACAAAATCACTGATATAAATAATTCGTCTGTCTGTTCTACTGAATTTTGGGATCTCGGAAAGTCGTCGTGACTCTTGGGAGCGTCTGATCGTGATATCGCTTGATGGAAAGCAGACATGCGTCCTAACGTGGGGAGCGTATGCCTAGGAAATGCCTATTAACACAAGCCTTGAATAGTCCTAGATTAAATGTATTAGAAAATAGATGCTGTTGTTTCATTCCTTTGCCGTCGGGAACGGAACTCCTTGACCATCCAGATAAGAACCTTTTAACCAAACAAGCACGAGGCTTCCGACACGACTTACGAATACAATTATAAATTCCGCAGACTGTGTTAACACAATGTGAAAAGTGTTAAGACTTATGCATATGTGAAGGTACGCTTACTGTGATTTGAATAATTCAGTAATAACATATTCGTACAAGTTCTTATCTGATTAACATCGGACTGACAATTATAGCGTAGACAAGATGAATGGGTTGGCGGTAGACACGAATAAATTTTAATTGTTTTATCATAATATTATAGATGTTCTATTAGATGCTATTAAACTTCGTATGAAACTAGATAATTACATAAGTTTCACTTGGCAGTAATAAAATGGATGATTGATTTAGATGATAATTATCTTTGTAATTCTGTATCCAATTAAAATTTGAATATATCACAATCACGGTATTCAATTGATATTTGAGTTCATAATAACAACAGTATGCAATTAATATTTATATACATAGTATCAACGACTCACAATAAGAACTTTAATTCGCAGTAACAATTCATTCAATTAGGATTTGAATTCACAATAACAATGGTATCCAATGAACTTTTGAATTCACAGTTACAATATTGTGCAATTGTAATTTAAAAATACAAGATAAAATTATTCTTTTTTTCTTAAACAATATTTTTATATTATCATCGCAGGTGGTAGAAACGTGAAGAGAGAATAGCTGATGAAAGAACGACAAAACAGATAAACAATGCGAAAGTTGACGGACGTAAGTAGCGAGGGAGGTCAAGGCTCTCCTATCTTCTTTAGTATTATAATAGTGAGAAACTAACACATGATTTTGCAAATAAAAATTACAGTGTTCGTGTTGGAAATGGAACGCATCGTTTTTTCTTGTCACTTCTTTAAAAGTGACAGCACTTTCTACCTATTGTCAATAAAAATTGATCCAAGAAAACTATAAATCACGCTTGAAATATTCTTTATTTGCCAATAATCCTACAGTGCGTTTACTCAGATTCATTGGTATTATTACCAACCGATCAATGAAAAGAGATAGCATGGCCTAACCTAGATTAATGAAATACAGGCGCCTGAGCAAACATTCTGCAAATATCCCTCTGCGCGGATTGGCTAACGATGTTTTCTTCATTTTGATTTTAATACTTAACATTAAAATTTACATAATTGCGTTAAGTTAGACGTGCTTAGTTTGAACGTAATACGATAAGCCTAACTCACATATTGCCTACTTTAATTACTGTCTTTTAATCGGCATGTTTATATGTGAGTCACACACATAAATAAATATCTTCATGCTAAGTCTCTTACGGGTAGGCAGGGAGCAAGGAGTGCTAAATATCTTTATTCTTACAGACCTGCCGTGCGTCTTCCACATTCATCATTGTCTAACTCCCACATCAGTCAGAACTCGGCCTATTTGGTCGAGATAGGTTAGCCTTGGCTTGGATAGCCTCGGTCTCCCTCGGCACCTGTGAGTCAGAATATTAAATAGAGTGAGAATACTTTTTTCATTTATTAATTTGATTGTATGGCTTCTTAGTCCAGTGTTGGCTTCATCGCGGTGCCGAAGGTTATAGTTTTGATTACAAATCAGGACTAATATTTTTGTGATGAGCATGAGACGAAAAAATAACTAGGTGATGGGTAAGATCTCACCCCTAAAAGGTGAGATAGAAACATTGACATATAATGTATGCTGATTAAGTTTAAAAAAGCAATTCGGTAAATTTATAACTAATTTTGCGTAGAAAATGTTATACATTTTCATTGTACGATAGACCTATCAAAATATCAGCGTTTTTATTATCAATAGCAATTAAGACGTCCGCGTCGATGTGAAACAGTTTTTGAAACAATACAATGAAGAGATTAAGAAATTATGAAACAAAAAACATGTGAAAAATGTTTTCAAAGAACTACAAAATAAAATGCATCTAATTCTAAACTCGGTCCGTATACACACATCTCTTAAGGCTACTAAAGCGACACATTACTCCACCCGAACAACAGGTACTCCGCTACTTGGCTAACACAAAGTATGGAAACATCTAGAATGTTTGGCACTAAATTGCTCCCGCTGTTATAATGTTTGCACAGAACGCAAATTTCGCGAACATCAAACTCGTTAAGAGTTCTACTACAGCAAACCCTATTTAGAATTTCCTAACAAAATAGTCGATTACGTCACTCAGCTAAAGTTTTAAGAGTTATGACACACTGTAGAGGAGATGTTTAATTTCGGTATGATAGTTAAAACTCGGCGCGTACGAATACGTCCCAAACAAATATTGGCTTAATGAACCTGACCGGCTTTCTGCACTGTTTGTTTAGGTTTTGTCAAGGCAATAACTTTATTGGGTATTCACAGGGCATTTCTATACAGAAGAAAATTATTAGTAACAACATCACGCCTGTAATCTCCGAGGAGACAGGCAGAGGAACATAGTACAAACCTACGTTTCATCAGATAGGTTTACGTCCTACCATGGAATAGTTGGTGAGCCTACTGTCACAAATCGGGCGCAGATCCAAACTCAGGTTCACTGCTAAAAATTTCTACTAGGAAATCTAAGAAAGAAAAATCCAATAGTACCCGATCCGGGATTTGAATCCAAGACCTCTCGATCAGCAAATATCTTATAAATCTGAGTTTAAAATCTATGAGTTATACTGCACTTACTTAAATCATTATAATTTACTTATTGCTCGTTTCTCTATCTAATCATTAGGTGTGCTTTGTGGTTACTATAGATGGTAAAATTCTAAGTGTCATATTCGAATAAGGAAATGCAAGCGTTAGAAATATTTCTGGTGCAAGATGAAGATATTACATTACTTTTAAATATTATATTCGCAAAGTGGGAATTTTCAAGTGGGAATCATACCGAGTTTGACGTCTACCTATGTTTTTTTGTTTTCGAACTGATTTAAATATAGAATTGACTACATGTATGTAGCTCTGTTACATGGTCGCGATTTTTACCGACTTTAAAAATAAATAAGTTTCAGTACGTCTTTTTTTTACTAAGTGTCCATCTATCCTGTGGCTGGCCAGTAGTTGAAATTACATAATGAAACGAAGAGATTTGAGGGTTGTTGCCCAAAAGGCTATTAAACGAAACATGTTAAATAATGTTGATGCTTACTTTAACTAAGGCTTTGGACTCCCGAGTCTGCGGCAACTGTGTTGTAGATGTTTTACTTAAAAATCTATTTTACAGTTGCATTTATTTTTACATCTAATTCCAATTTAGAATCAATTAGATTATTAAAATGAAGAAAATTGTGTTGCAGGTTCTGTTGGTAGTCTGCTCTGTGGCGATGCTTGATGAATGAGGAAAGCGTAAATTTGAGTAAATTGAAAAACATATCCGACAGCTTCTGGTTCTAGAATTTATCCATTAACAATAAATTACAAGGTAATATATAATATAAGTGGCTGGCAGCGGTTGTATGCGAAGAGCTGTAGACCGAGCTCAGTGGCGTGCCATTGGAGAGGCCTATGACCAGCAGTGGACGGGAGCAGGCTGATGGTGATGATTATGATGGTGATAATGATGATGATATAATATAACGAGTATACAATATACTACCTGCATTTATAAATTAGTCAGTAAATTAGTTAGAACCTCATTATTATAATTATTTTCTTAACTAAAATTAAGTAATCGAATATTAAATCATGAATATTAGTGTCTAATTGTATAAATAGAGAAAATAAAAAATTGACATAACATCACGTCTGTAATTCCCGAAGGGGTAGGAACAAGAACGTAGTGTACACGCACGTTTTACCAGTTACGTTCACGTCCCACAGTGGAATAGGTGGTGAGCCTATTGCCATACACCGGGTAAATATCCAGACTTAGAGCCCCTACTAGAAGTTTTTAACAGGACAAATTCTTAACTCTACACATGAATAACTATTGAGATACCAACAAACATGGTAAAAGTGGAGTTGATAAAGAACAAGGTAAAGGTTGTTTCTGTATAAAAATACAGCACATTACAATGTCTTAGGGCGGTATGATACCGTTATCATGCAAACTTTACCAATTTTCTGTACTGTGACAGGCGATTAGGGAACGCACAGACGAACTACTAATATATTTTTAAAACACACTAAAGAATTATATGTTCTAATACAATATTTTAATAGAATATGCGCCCGGTGCATGGCAATAGGTTCACTAACTATTCTATAGCGGAACGTAAACGTAATCGCTGAGCCGTGGGTGCATGCTACACTTCTCTGCCAATCTCTTTGCGGATTACACGCTTGATTTTATGTTTTTTTTTATTTTGATAGTAAACGCTCAGCGTGGCAGACTATGGCCTTAAATCACTTTATTCTGGAAGGAGACTTGAGGCCAATTGTGGAATGATACAAGGGTTAGTGTATTTCAAATCACAGTTTAATGCCTAATACAATTTCTGAAACATGAAAAGAGCTGCAATCATAGCACTTTTAAAGGTACAAACAAAATATGATCTGTGTCCGGTGTATGACAATAGGCTCACCACTTATTTCATAATGAGATGTAAACGTAACTGGTGAAACATAGGAGTGTACTAGACTCCTCTTTCTACCCTTTCGGGGATGACAGGCGTGAAGTTATAATCCAAAAATATGAATAGGTACGTCTGAGTTGAACCCGCCCTGAAGGCTACAGTCTAAGCGATGGCACATTTATAGCTGAAAAAAGATGAATGTTATGACGTATCGCTACAAAAGCTGCCCTTGTACGTACGTAGGGGGTGTGATTTGACGTGCGAATCATTTGTGCATTACCATATATTTGTAGTAGTCCTTATATATACAGAATCTTGTACGAATAATACTTGTTAAGCATTACGGGAGGTAATTGTGATATGTTTTTGTAAGGGGATTTAAAACGAACTTTCGACTTTCTTTTTATAATTCGTATTTTGAGTGTTTCATACAATCTTTGGAATTACAATAATTGAACATATTGCTCTTACATACATATATGATTTCTATATGGTGTAATCTTTTATATAAACACATATGTAATTATGTGCATAGGGTATTGATGGTTTTGTTAAATGCAAAAAAAAATATATTAACAGTTCTTATCAATCGAATTTAGTAATATCATATTTTAAAATAGTCGGCTAAAATTGCGAATATTTCTATTCATACCAAATTTAGTATAATTTTGATATACCTCCAACAAACAATAATAAATACAACAAAGTCTAAGAGAACAAAACGGTTAAGCATTCCTTCCTCTGAGTACTCGTAATCAATCTGGTCCAGACAAATAGTTGAATGTAGTTGCTTTGCCTAGAAATCCAAATTCGTTTTTGTTTCTAGCTCGAGTTATAGGTGAACGCGTTTGAGAGATAGAATTAGAACTTTAATACAATTAGAAAACTAAGTAACATCTCGCCTGTAATCCCAGAAGAGGTAAGCAGAGGAATGTAGAACACTTACGTTTCACCGTTCATGTTCCACGATGGCAAAGGTGGTAACCATATTTTCATACACCGGTACAGATCCAGACTCCAGTCCAGAAAATCCAAGCTAGTTCTTACGTATTTAAAACAAGAGAATCTGAATATGAAAATGGGAAAAGAAATCTTTGAGCGCTATTTTTTAAATATTGGGAGATTTCTTTTTATTTATTTTTTAATATCTAGCCTAGCAAATAGGCAGACGAGCCACCTGCTGGTAAGTGGGCACCGTCGCCTATGGACATTTGCATGTACCGAAGTTTCGCGAAATGTGAGATTTGTTATAGTTAACATTTATGCACACAAAGACGAAGCGAAGAACGCTAATCTTATATATACTGTACCGTGGCTTGAGAACAATATAAAATGCTAATAAAAATAAAACTTGCAATGTTTACGTTCATACCGCTAATGTCAGATATAATAGGATGTAACAAAATAGTAGCACAAAGGAAATATTATAGATATCTACACCTTAGAGTAAAAACACAATAATGTTCAAACTTGAAAATCAATGAATTATGATTGTATTTCGTCCTTGATTCGACCATTAGAAGTATATTAAAACGTTCAAATTCAAAATTACTATAGCATGTGAAGTCAGTAATAACGTCTATTCTACGTTCTACGTTCTATTACTCTGCTATAACTGAATCAAATCATGTCCATTTGTTTCCAACCTTACAATCGTTAGAAGCAGCTTATAACCCTATTATCGATGTACTTTCCGCATTGTGACACCCCCATAGGGCCATAGATAACATACCATAAAGGTCTATTATTGCTAACATTGAAGCGATTTAGATAAATACGCCGCCGCTTATCTTCGTGCCACGCCACAAGGGAGCTGCTATACGACTCTCATAGACTATGCATTAAAAGAAGGCACACTTGTCTGATGTTAATTTGAATATTACCTCTTGCTATCTTAAGAAAGTCTTTTTCTGTTATTATCGCTAAAACGTGTTGGTTTTATTGTCTTCCTTATTTACGGAAATCGTACACAAAATTCTTAGCTTTAGTACTAATTGTAAATTGGATTTTTGTTTAATCTTACGTTTTATTCTTTGGGCACTAATGCACCTTTTATCTTTTAAATTAACTGTTTTACATACTTTCCGAGATTCCAGCCTGTTAACTATAAATGTCATATTCTTTGAAACGTGTCCTATTGACTGTCTTACCTGGCAATTCAATCAAATGCAAGCCGGCCATAAGCAACCCATAAGCCAGCAGATGGTCTGATCTGCATTCCCATAATATGTAACGAAAAACAAAAAAATATGAATGAAGAATCAGTTAAATATTTTGTATTTCGACTTTTACTCGGTTCGTCTGTACACTTTAACTAGTCTATGCCAAGCGGCTATTTGACGTTAACGGTTAAAGTTGAACCATTAGATGAGATTACACCATCATTTAAGACGTAAGAATGTCGGAGACCGAAAACATGTACAAATGGCGGACCTTTGTTTGGCTCTGGAATTTTCTGTTTCCCGTTTCAATACAAAGTTTTCGTCAACTCTTTACCTTTCTTCGAGACTGCTTTGGATGACGTATTTGTGGATTTAACTATAGCTCATTTCATATAAGGGTAATTTCTCGAAAATGGATTGAATATTTGACGATGGCATGCGATTCCTATCGGGACCAGGACAACATTATTATCTTCATTATGACTTTAATATTATGCAAAGAAGTACCATCTCCTTTGTACAAAGGATTATATTTCTATGTAGATAATTTTAGAAATGATAAGTCAAATAGAATTGTATGTAACTGTAGTTCTATCAGATATTCATATTGTTTATCATGATTGTCTTGTCCATTCTTCGAATCGGTATTCAATAAAGGAAGTACCCGTTTAGTAGCAGGAAGAAAGGCAACGGAGATTCTACCGCCGATGAATCCTGGATACAATTTTCTAAGAACTTCAGGTATTAAAGAGTTATCTATTGGAGTCCACTTGACAATTCCTTTCGTAGCAATAATGTTTATCGGATAGACTTCTCCGCTAACGCTTTTGACATCTATATATTCTATAGACTATGTATTTTGCTTTCAATTATTACTAGAAGTTTCCGAGTAATTTACTTTTAATTGTTTTTACGGTACGAATACTCATTAAGGTTTTATTTAGATAGCTGCATTTTTAAAATTTTTGTCGTTTTATAGAAGACAATAGCAAAATAGTCTACTCTTTTTACTATTAAGAGTTTTAGAATAAATAAATAAAATTTTATTTTAGTACTTTAGTCACCGTATAGTTGTATAGAAATGCTCAAGTTAGGTGTTCGGATAGGGGTTATATATTTTTTTATCTACTATCATGGTGTCCACATTTTCATTGTATAAATAATAATAATACTAATATTGTAATAACTGGGCGTATTTTACTACACAATATGTTGTAGACATATTTACACAACATTTATGTTATAGTTAGACACAAGACAATTGTACATAATAATATATAGCTGACGATTGAACAATTGTGTACGGATCAGACATTAGGACGTGACGTCATTTGACATCATTCTGCTACACCACAACAAAAAACTTTGAATATTTTCAAAGTTAGTCAGTAAAAATATCTTCGAAATGACTTTTAAACTTTGAACATAATATCTAATATAGGCCTCAAAGGTTGTTCTACTTTGCAACTTTCAGATCTATTCAGTGTAGTCCTCTAATAACTTTGAGAACTTTGTTAATAATTATATTAATAGTAATGTACTTCAGTACTAATAACTTTTACTTTAACTCTACTTGTGTTAAATTGTAGTTTTATTCTCCGGAACTTGTTGCATATTTATTAATTGACACGATTCCCGACGATGAAAGGTGGAATGAGTGTCTGAGGCAGTGTTAAACGAACGAATGAAGGAGTCAATTGATAATTTGCTTAAATATTAGATATAAACAATATATATTTTTATATATTTATTAATTATATATTTTTCCCGTACTACCGAAAATCAATACTTAATTAATAATATTATTAAGGTTTTAATAATAAAGGTTGTCTGGAAGAGATCGCTAATTAGCGATAAAAGGCCGCCTTTTGTACATATTTAGTTTTAAGTTTTCTTTTTTTTTATATTTTTTAATGGTGTACAATAAAGGATATTATTATTATTTAATATGAAATCATTTTATAAGATTTTATTTACGTTTTTACCGGCTTATTTATATTTACTGGTTTTGTATGCACGGTAGCAGTTTAG
This sequence comes from Croniades pieria auraria, assembly GCA_018248815.1. Classification (NCBI taxonomy): domain Eukaryota; kingdom Metazoa; phylum Arthropoda; class Insecta; order Lepidoptera; family Hesperiidae; genus Croniades; species Croniades pieria. The sequence goes on from DWJK01001910.1 coordinate 10,307, forward strand.
TTTTATATACTCCACGGTTGCTCTAGGTAAGAAGAAGCCTTTTGTGTTTAGTGGTTGTAACGGAGTAGTAAACGGAGGTTTGTGAGGTATAGTAAATATATAACATACCAAGGAAACTGTATTGAGCGTATGAAACAAGAGTAATCTCGGTAATAAATTTATTTATGCCTAAGAACAAAATAGGCAACACGCATTTATCTTAACCGAGAGTGTTTACGAAAACGGAAAAGTTTTTTCTTAAATAACTGTGCAATAGAATTATTAATAGAGTTTTTGTTTATTGGCCCAATGTAATATTTAGTGAGTCTAGATGCTGAGCCGGGTTCATGGATTCGACTCCCACTCGGAAAAAAAATTCGATGATAATGAACATTTGTTAAACGTCAGTAACGTTTTGTATTCGATGTTAAAGAATGTACATAATTAGAAATGTGAGTATGTGTGTTTATCAGCCGTCCGCTTACAATCAGACTAGCCTTAAATTTGTTGATCCCAAATATTATTATTAGTATTTAAAGGGACGTACAGATTGAATTGCGTTTATGTATGAAGTACTTTTAACAATACAGTGGATGTTTTAAACCAAAGATAGTATAGAACAATTACAGTTCACAGACCTATACGTTAAAAAGGGAAAAAATAGCTCTCCTTAATAAGTGGTAGGAAAAAGGTACAAATAACCTTTTCTTTCCATGGCATGTACTTCCGGTGAACATAATCTAAGATTATCGAGCAAGAGTAAGGTACATTTCTTATTACGAGTGAAAAGCGACAAGGACGGTAAAAAAGAATAATATTTATCTTCTTATAATCAGCCACATTGCAATCATATCCAATGAGTGTTCTATCAAAGAAATGGTGATGCGAAATAATTTCAATATAAGCACTACAAAAATCAAATTATTTAATCACTAAGATATGGTAACGCGTAAGTTTCTAGACATGTTGACTGTTCGACGGTCACAAGCCGAGTGACGCTTGTTCGTTACGCCTTACGCATTAGTGTCTTAATTATTCAACTCTCCGCTAGATTGAGCTGATACTAACATAATTCCAAGATATTTTTAGGTATCCTGTACTGTTACGATTAAATATCGTTCTTAAAAATGACCTTCATTGATCATTCTTAATTGACCGTTATTAAAATTTTCTCTTTCAGTGATGACAGAAGAGGATAAAAGAGAAGAACGTTAAGAGAGTCTGTCAGGGCTAGTAACCTGCTGGTGATATCTTTGGCGTTAGTCAGCCTAAATGATCAAAACAAACAATGTTATATTGATTAGATGTGCTTAAAGGGGATGATAAGTTCTTGTTCTAGGAGAACGAGAGTTTGATTAATTAAGCCATGAATAAAAAGGGTACGATTGTGGAGATGAGAGTTGAAGCAAGGCCCGTGTATCACAATGAGTGAGACAACTACTTTGGAGCATGAGTATGACTACGTGACTAAAATGTTTAGTCAGCCGTAAAAATCCGATTGAATCCGATAACAAAACAAGGGATCCAGTGTAAGGGGTTCCCTTGAAAAATATTTCCTAATAGTTGAAACGGAACGACGTATTCTCGCGGCTGACACGCTTTTTGACTTAGACTTCAGAAATTCCTTTGTTTCTAGCTGATGTTTTTAATGTCACTTAGTTCATAGATTGCAGTAGTCCAGCCTAGGCACGACTACCTGACCTGGCCGCCCCGCGCAGCAGCGTAGTCGGTGCGAGAAGCCGTGCTCTGCGATCCCCAACCCGCGTGTTTATCGTAAGGCTTATGAGCAATAACTCCTGATAGAAGGCCTATGACCAGCATTGGACTGAGAGAGACTGATGATGGGCTCATAGTAGCATAGGGTGCTCGCCACCTAGGCGGAGTGATGATATATGAAAACTGTTTAGCAGCGGTTATAAAAGATGAACTGAAGATCGAGTTCAGTGGTGTGATATCGGGGAATCCAGTATTTAGCAGTAGACGGGATTAGGGTGAAGCTGATGATAAAGGTATTTTCCAAATTTATGACACGTACGCATATGTATACATGAAACATATGACTCAATATGTTTTCCTTTACCATTACGACAACTGACATTTAACGAAAATAAATCTTCTTATGAATTAAATACAATAGGAACAAAGATTTCTGTAACTGCCTAACGTTATTGACATGTAACTTTTTATATATTCGTCGTGATCACAAACGAACTCTTATCAAATATTTCCACTTTATTTCAGTCATTAAAACTTTTCGCAACACAAGGCTTATAACAAAATTTTCCGAAACAGTAAATATTTTGTTAAGTTGATGACGAACAAATCACATGCGAAAGATAAACAGATTCAGCATCAAATTATAAATATGTCGCCACTTCTGTACGCCGCATCGGCGTCTATTAATCTTCCGATGAGTACAACTCTTGCGACGCACGTAAACTTCTCACAGAATTTTATGACCTCCTGACAAGTATTCTGGTCGTAGATCGACCTGTTGGCTTATAAGGTCTAGAACCCACATTTTATCAGATTCGTTTGTTATTTGCAAATATTGTGTTATCTGTGATCCAGATTTAGGATGTTTCGAAGGATTTAAGATATTACGAAGTCAACGTCATTCGGGACTCTCCTCTACATCCCCACGTTTCACCAGTTACGTTTAAGTTCCACAATGAAATAGGTGGTGAGCCTATTGCCATACACCGGGCACAGATCCAGACTCCGAGTCACTATTAGAAATTCTAAATTAGAAAAATTAAATAGTACTCGACCCGGGATTTGAACCCAGGACCTCCGGATCGGCAGTCTCGCTTACAACCAGTCTAGCAACGAGGCAGTCAATTAATTAAAAATCTTGTAACTTTTCACACTTGCGCATGGATCTTGTTTTTAGTGTGACGACATACAATACTTGTCTATTTTACGTAACATATGAACAAGCAAAACTTAGTTTTGCAAGGACCATCATACTTCTTTCTCAATGCATTCATGTATGTCTGCTCCCAATAAGAATAAATAACTATGTTTACATAACCATTCAAAGAAGTATTACTATTTTGCTGTAACTCTAACTAGCTACAGATCACTTCAAATATATTTAAGTGTTGCTGTTTAATATCAAATTGTCTAACAGATGCAATGAGAGCATTTGACAATTTATTGTATGAATTTTTAAACACGCTTTAAATAAATGTCAAGCCAATGACACTTGCAAGCTACTAAAACAAACACACACAAGGAATAACTTAGCGGTTCTTAAATAACAAAGTTGTATGTAAATTCAAGATTTTGTTCATACAGCTTGAAGTACTGGTGAACAGAAAAATATATGCTATGTGGCTCGGCTTTAGTTTCGCTTTCTCATAGCACTTCCGCTGCGGAGTTCTTGTCGTTGGTATATTGTCAGCAGCATATCCAATGATGAGCGCGTGACTAATAAATGCCGGGTCGATTATTGAGTGACCATTGAATGCATCTACCAAGGTCTGATACCAACTTGTCGTATGCGTTTATATGCAAATAGTCTTATGTGGGTTATTATGAGAATAAATTATTATTTTAAAACAACATCGCCCTTTTCAACTGAACGGCGAATAGGTATTTATCATATTAAAATGTATGAGATGTTTTCGACGAGAGCGAAATCTGAACATCGGAAAAACAATATCTTTAGATATCTATGGTGGAGCTGTTGTTGTTAAATTCATCTGCTTCTGTTATTTTTCAAGACGTGTAGTGTCTGCCGATCGGTACTTGTTAACAAATCAAAGTAGTTAAGATTTCTTCACGTACAATATGTTTGTAATGTGCAAGTTAAAATGTAACATTTCCATTTTGTGAAATGTATATTTAAGTTGCAGATATAATACATAAGTTGACTTATCAACAGGTATTCATGAAAGAATATAGAGTCACTAGGTATATCTATCCTATTTCAGTAGAGACGTATAATATATGTGTATTGTACATATAAAAGAAAACCATACAAAGCCACGTCAAGCACACTCCACATTCTTATTCAGTAAAAACCACCACAAAAAATATATTAAACCGATATAATTGTCAATATTTTTCGTTTCAACTCGACGATCCGTGACACTAGTCGTATAGGAATCTTATGAATACAAAAAACGGATATAAAAGGTACTTCAATCCTATTGTAATTTGTCATCAGTGTTATGGCGTATATGGTGTATGGGTTTCGAAGCCATCAAGTGTTGTGTATAAACTAAATCAATTAATAACACCATACGCGGCGGTACGCTATTTTAACGACTTTGAATCGCACGTACTAAGGAACTTAGTTTACTCCCAGCGAGAAACTATATGATTAAAAATATCGTATCATCTATTGCACTGCGCTATCCATAAGGTATCCGTAGTTTGAAGAGCGTGTAAGTAGATAAAATGGCTGGTTTAACAGATAATTAATTACTGGATTAAACAAGAAATACTTTTCACTGCAAGCAAAACGTTTCCATAGAAAAACAAAAAAGCCACTTGTCCTTGGCAGTCTGGGTCTGGGTTTGTCAACTAAATAAACGTAACGACTATACTGTCTTAGATAGATACTGTCTTAGATAGATAATATCTAGCTAAATAAACCGATTAAAATGTTATTATTACTCTTATTATTTAAAAGCAGAATTTAGTAACGGCTATAGCAGCCACAAAGTTAAAAATCCATTTTAAACACAAAACAAATGCTAAAAAATTTTATCTACAAGTTTATCTACAACTTTATCTACGTTATCGGTAGTACAATACAATAACTGTACAAATGTTCTTAACCATTAAAAATCTAATAAATAATAAATTTCATATCGCTTATCTTTTATCACTAGAGATAGGACAGGATATCTGATTCCCTTTTCATCTCATACGCATTGAATAGCCACTTTCCACTGCTCAATTCAAACAACCACGAGGTGGCATATCTATAGCAAAAACTGTACGTCTGTCAGCATTTAATTACAGTAATCTCGAAAGCGTTCCACATCTTTTTTGTTTTCAGTTAAAATCGTAAGCAACGCCTAAAAGGGAATGTGTAATGGATAGCGTGGAAGTAGATACGTCTGAACATGAGCATGAATTATGTACATGGAGCCTTGAACTATAGCTTGAAGATTAAATTGTGATTGATCTAAAGAGGGTTTTGAGTAAGGAGTGTGCACTAACGACTAATAACTGACTTATAATCGAAATATGGCCACCTGTGACCAATAGGAGTTCCGGTCAGGATCGCGAGCAAGCATGATTAGAGAAGGAGTCATTTATATCAAATACTTTTAATATTGTTATGACATAGAAATGATTACTATTTCTGTAGAGCGATTTTTATAAATTTCCAATAAACGAAAATAACTCTGGAGTATATAACATTACATTACGCCTGTATATTCTTGGTGGGAAAACAGAGGAGTGTGATACAGTACCACGATTCACCAGTTATATTAT